>VMDR010012879.1:0-25837 GCA_007922815.1 Macrotus californicus | reverse complement strand
TGTGGCAAAATATTACACTTTCTCATTTCATCGCTGATGGAAGAACTACAAAATGCCTCATGAAAAAGATATATATCCCCTTATGCCTGTTAAGACTATTCCTTTAACGCCCCATTTAGGGCAGTGGATTAGTGACTTGAGTTACCACATATACTATGTATACAGATACAAATATAAGTAACTCCACCTACCTACCTACTTACATTGTAATTTTTCTTGAAATATAGCTTGACAACCAAATTGCCACAATAGCTTATTTTTAATACACTTTTGAGATACAAGATGGTTGAATCTGCTGTTAGTTCAATAAAAAGAAAAATTATTCTTATTTGTCATAACTCCTTAGAAAAAATACAATAACAGATTCTGTTGTAAGTAGGACTCTTCCCAGTAGAATTTCAACAATAAGTGCACAGAGTTCCCCTGAGATTAATATATAATAAGAATAAATTATTAGAAATGTGTACTTTTTTAAAAAATCTAAATCTAGATTAGATCTAAATAATTAAAAACTAGCATGTACCGTAGAAATTGTGATTTACAATGACCTATTAGGCTTTATCTTATGTTTTAAAGTCCTTAAGTTAAGTAAAATCTGGGTTTTTTGTTATTTGCCCAGAACAACTGTCACTATGCTTGGGGCCCTATATTCTCCAAACATCAAAATTTGAAAATTAGCATTTTACTTCCTTGTTGCAGTATGAAATTATAAAGTTATTGCTAAAAACGCTCTCTACATTGCTAATAAGCAACTACAGAATGGTATGATATTCACATTTCAAGGTTACGAATTTTATAGAACAAAACTGAACTGAACAAGTAGCTGAAGATCACCAATTCTAATATACAACAAAAGACTTTTTTTAATGCTAACAAAATCAACTCCCTTCTAAGACATCAATAAAGCAGAAGTTTAGGTTCTTCATTTTAAGAAAGAGTCAAACCTGCTTTAGCACACGCAGTCTTTTCAACACTGCGCAATAAATACAGCACAAACAGTTCAGGTGGCTTCTTTTAGCAAACATGCCTTCTTAGATATTTGACTTATTGGCAGGAATATAGTCAAAGACAGGCTCAAATCAACAGAGAGAGAGACTACTTTCCAGGTAATTAAATGTCTCCCCAGGACTGCCACTAGTGGTGTTCGGGATAAGACAGGCTCACACACTGCTCACAGCGGTGCTACCTGGTGTGACCTTCTGTAAGGCAGTCCAACAAAATGGCCAAAGCCTTCCAAAAGTACATTCACCCACGATCGGTAATCTATTTCCAGAAATTGTTGCTAAAGGGTAAAACCAAATATATATATAGGTTTTAGAAAAAAACTATCCCTCTTATGTTCCTATTAAACTTCTTAAAGCACACACAAAAAATATAAAAATCTCCAAAAAAATGGCTGAATATTAAATTACAGTGCCTATTAATAATATCATGCAGGCACTAAAATTTTTTTCAAAAACTATGTAATAATATGAGAAAATACTTAAATGAAAAAGATGGCACGAAAGTATTATTCCAATCTGTAAGAGCTAAAAAGAATACTAAGGGCATGTATACACATTTGTAGGAATATTAAAAGTAATACACCATATTTAGCCATAAAAAGGAATAAAGTCCTAATACATGCTACAACATGCCAAACAAAAGAAACAAGATACAGAATGCCACACATTAGACAATTTCATGTATATGAACTGTCCAGAATGGGCAAATGCACAGATAGAAAACAGACCAGCGGTGGCCAGGGGCTGGCTGAAGAAAGAAATGTGGAGTAGATGGGTTTAGGCTTCTTTTGGAGATAATAAAAATATTCTGGAATTGGAGAGTGGTGATGGGTATACAACCTAGAGAATATACTAAAAACTACCGAATTTTACACTTTAGAAAGGTGAATTTTATGGTATGTGAATTACATAATAAAAATTTAAAAAAGTGATATACCAAAAATATTAACAACAGTTATCTCAGTGGCAGTAAGTGTGAACTGTTTTCTTTATACATAACTGTATTTTCTAAAACTAGCATATGCCACTTTTATAAACAAAAATTACACTTTTTTCCTCTCTTCTGGATCATCCCCATCAATTATATATTTAAAAAAGAGCTATTTTTTCCCTACATATTGCTCCAAAATCCAAATCTCCCCTTTATCATCATTTCCCCTCCTATCATCTTGTATTTCTGACCCCCGTTACATAAATTCACCAGAAGAGTAGTCTATGTTCACGGTTTTCAGTACTTTCCCTCTAATTCTCTCTTACACATATTCTAATTCCATTCCATTACGATGCTTATCAAAGTCATGAACAACCTCTGCACAGTTAAATCCAACGGTCAAGTCCAGGTCTGCTATCACTCGACCTTTCAGCAACATGTGACAGAGCTGACCAGGGTCACCTTCCCTGAAACGCTGGCTACCACACTCCCAGCCTCCCTTCTGCCTCACCAGTTGTTAGGCTCAGTCTCCTGGCCTTACTCAGCTGGAGCAGTTCAGGGCACAATCCTTGGAACTTTTCATTTTTCTGACTCTAGTCTCTCCTTTCTATAGAAAACTCATTTTTCTGGCCCCATAACTAAAATTCAGAAATACTTGTAACTGGTTCCTCCATCTTCTACCCAGCCCCCTACTCATATAGGGGTGGGCTACAGTCTGATCTGGAGTCGAGAAATCATGAATGAATCTGGAGAGGGGAACTGCAGGTAATCTCCTAGAAGTGAAAAAGAAGAGTACACATCTCCACTTGCTCAGTTTTCTCCCAATTATCCTGACTCATGCTGATAAAACGAGTGCCAGCTAATCAACTAACCAACTAACTAAAGGTCAATGTCCTGTAAATCCAAACCATCCGGGGAAACAGAACCCCAATGGATATTTAAGACAAAAGGAACAATTGCCACTAGGTGGTGCCAAACCGCAGCCAAGACTAACAGATTTGGAGGCTACCACGTGTCCCAACTGGCTAACCACGCAGGCCTGCCCGGTTAGTTTACGGTGGTCATGATAACACAGCCCTACAACTGACATGACTGGACTTTTATACATGGAATTTATATACTGAAAACTCCTCATTTTAAAATCTGAACCCAGGCTTCTTAACGGAAATCCAGATCTATCCAATTATTACAGCTGAGAGTTCTATCAGCATCTCATACCTGGTATGTCCCAAACAGAGCTCCCTGTCTTACCCTCCTCCTCCCTGCCCTCCCCCTCAAATCTGCTCCTTCCCAGTCTTCCCCCTCTCAGTTAACAGGGACTCCACCCTCCTCAGTGCTTAAAACCCCAAACCTCAGAGTCGTCCAGGACTCTGACTTCTCTCACATGACATATCCAAATCCATCAGCATCAACACATCCTCTCATTAGTGTCTTCTACACACAAACTTACTTCTCAGTACCCTAACCTGCGTCCTGAACTACTGCAGTCATCTACTAACCGAACCCCTGCTTCAGCCTTTGCCCCTTAATATACTCTCAACATAGGAGTCAAGTGATTCTGCTAAAATATAACAGATCATGAATGACACTCTTCTGTGCAAAACTTTTAGCAGTTCCTGATCTTGCTGGAAATTAAAACCAAAATCTTTAAAATGGCTTACAAGACTACAATTTGTCCCCTCCCTTACTCCACACCAACCACACTATTTCTCAAACCTGACAGGCCTGTTCCTACTTAAGGACTTTTGGAGGGAGCCCCCTTCCCCTCAAACATCTTGATAACTCATTCTTCACCTCCTTTGTGCCCTTGGTCTCGGTGAGGCTTTCCCTCTACCGCTCTATCAAAACTTACAATTCCCCAGCCCCAGCACCTCCGTGTCCTCTGTCTCCGTACTGTATATAATTATACTAGTGTAATTCTCCACACAAATAGTATGGAAGTTACATGAGGGTAGAAATTTTTACCTTTTGTTCACTGATTTATTTCCAGTACTCAGAATTGTGCTCAGCATGTAATGAGTACTAGACAATATGTTACATGTTAACTATGTGAGAAAACGTTACGTGATAAAAACAAGTTGTAAACCTACATGAAAGCAGAATAGTACAGCGAATTATTAAAAGCATAATTCAAAACTAGATTTCAATCATAGGACTGCCACTCTGTAGCTGTATGACTCTGGCCAAGTTTCTTATAAGTTCTAAGCCAGGGTGTCAAATTCATTTTCACCAGGGACCACATCAGCCTCGCGGTTGACTTCAAAGGGCCGAAAATAATTTTAGGACTGTATACATGTAACTACTCCTTAACAGTTAAGCGAGAGCTCAGTGCTGCCACCAGGTAGAAACAAGGTGCCCGGCCAGATAAAACAAGGTGGAGGGCCAGATTTGGCCCATGGGCCTTGTGTTTGCCACCTGTGCTCTAAGTCATGATATGTTCATCTGTAAAGTGAGAATAATAACAGTATTAACATTAAATGCTTGCAGTAAAGATTAACTGGGTGAGAGCGTATAAAGGCTGAAAAGAAGACCTAAACCAGGGGTTAACAAACTAAGGCCCGTTGGAGCCACGTAGCACAGCCACGCCCCCTCATTTATGTGTTATTTATGGCCCCTTTCACTCTATAACGCAGAGCTGAGTAGTTCCAAGAGACCATTCAGCCTAAAAGGCTGTCTGTTTACAGAAAAAGTTTACTGACCCCTAACCTAGATAACAGTATGCACTCAGTAAATGTTAGACATCATTATCTATGTCAATAAGTATGTGCAAGAGTAGGTCTGTGTGTATTAATTAACCTGCCACGTTACAAAATTCTCACTCGTGCATGGTGCTTTCCAGACACAAAGTAAAAAGATATATGACCACTAAATGCACTAACCTCTCTGAGATGAAAAACTAGTTTTCCAAACATTTTGATAATTAAATATTAGAGAAAGGAAAACATAATTCTCAAACCAATCAATTTATCTTTACTTTTTAGAAAAATAGATAGTTTCCATATCATACAGTATGTTTAAGAGTATTTGGGGGCGGGGATAGGTTGGCAGGGGTAGTTCACAAAAGTAAATAAACAATGAGGGACTACAATTCTAAATAAACAGGGTTAGAGTGATAAACTTAAAATTCCAACTACCAAAAACAAAATATAGTTGTTAGAACTGAACCTGTGTTAATGGGAAAATGTCACAACTCAGTGATCTACTTGTAACTTCATAAATAACTTTCATAATTAATTACAGGAAATTGATCAGCCTGCCTGCCTACCAAACACCAGCAGCAGGCTGATAACAACAGTCTGGGACTAGGGAGACAATGTCCTGTCTCGCTGATTGTATAACCTGGGATAGTCTCCACCTGAAAATCAGGATGACATATACATTCTTTCATGTTTGAATAAAAACCAAACAGGAATATGGGGCAGTCCTTTAAAAAACTAAGTCCAAGAAAATCCAAAATACTCATTTATAATGTAGTTGAATAAGGAGGGGAAAAAAATCAAATCCAAAGTTTCTATTAAAAATCTACTTACAGGAGGCAGGCGCCACATTGGTGGCAAGCGTAGAGTCTCTCAGAAACTCCAACAGCAACTTATTTCTCAAAAAACATATTGTTAGACAAGATATGAAGCAGCGGCATTTAGAGACCTTACTGAATGGAAAACAACAGTTTTACCTACTAGGTTATGTCTAAGCAAGAAGCTTTGACCAGCTAAAGGAGTAGCAGGCTCTTCCGTCCCAGCTCAGGCTCGCCCTAGGGCATATGCTCATCAAATTTCTCTTTTCATGTCTAGTTGGCAGCACATGTACCCCTGAATTCCAGACAGCTAAAAGTACTTACAGCACTGTATTACTGCTATGCTAGTAAATAATTTTATTTTAATCTTTTTTTAAAAACACGTATTAAATTATTAAATCGTCTGCCAAAATGCGAGCAGCATATTCTACAAACTCTCCCTGGTCACCTCACTCTGTAATGTCACTGTGAGGCATAATGTTCTTACCTTGTTCTTCACTTCCTTCCTTACAAAGACTAGAGCTCTGGCCCAGACTTAAACTGACATCGTCAGAAGTCTTAGCAGTGTCTGTATCTCCTACAAAATTAGGACAAACATGTGAAGACATTATATTAAAAGTGACAACTGTAAAGCAGAGCATGACAAAGAAGGACATCAAGGAGCACAGCAAATACCTACTACACCAGTTTGCTCCACACTGCATTGTATACTATATCTACTAAAGCAGTAGACTGTCAGGCCACACAATTGTCCTAATAGCACGATAAGCCAAATAACACAGAAAGCATCATATTGTTAGCTGATAAACTTACTTCTTTAAAAAAAAAAAAGTAGTTTTTTTTTTTTAAATAAAGATCATGTAACAACTTGAAACAACATAAATTTATTTCCTAGGGCAAATTAGTTAGCTAAAAAATTATAGGGAAAAAATAATTTATCTGAAATAAGTGTACAAAATAAAAGGCATATATCACATGTGTAGAAAAACATTTACCTTTTCTAACATCTCATTTGCAGCCAATTTAAAGGTTCCACATTAAGTTACTCAGTTTTCCATGAACCTCACTAAAACCCACAAGAGAAAGCACCTTCCCTCGAGCAAGGAAGCTCTCTACAGATCACAAGTACAATGCATGCGATGCCATGAAAACGGTCAAGTGCTTCTGTGAAATTTGGGTGATGAAAAGGGAACAACACAAATCAAGTGTTGAAGGCTTTCAATACAAGATACATAATTTCATCTACAAAGTAATTTCAAGAACGATTCTTCATTACATGTGAATATAAAATGCTCACTTATCTCTATTTATCACAACCAAAAGTGAAACGGAAAGTCAGAGACAACTTTCAAGTTAGATCACATCTACCTTTAATAGTTGCTGCTGTTCCAAGACGAGAGGAACCAGATCCGATCTGAAAACATGACATGAAACAAGTAGAACGAATTAAAGTGCCAGCTCTGTCATTACCAATGTACACTAGCAAGGTAATCAAAGGAAATTGTTATACTATCAAAGCACAGTATCGGCCACTTTTATCAACAGGAAAAGACGCCGCTTAGGCATTTTTACAGCAGAGCCGCAGACCTGCCCGCCGCAGCACGTACTGTGTCTACATCACAGATGTGCCAGGACACCGAGTCCCTGAGTTCCTCTGCGCACTCAGGACTCCTGGAGCCCCCAGGACAGGAAGCCTCCCACCTCGAGCAATTTATTTCACACTGTTGTGATCACCTGTCATACTGCACCATGACATGCTTATGTTATAAACAAAAGCCAAATCAGGTGTTGAGTCTCTAAAATAAATTCAGACTTGTCGTGATATATAAAGGGAAGGTTTTGAGGACAAAACAATATATGCAACAAAAACCAACCCAAATCTTCAACTGTCAGATTGTGAACAAATCAATATGCAATTTCCTCAGTTCCAGACAAAAAAGTAACTACTTCTTTGTAAACTGATATAACCTGCTTAGAAAGAATGAAAAACTAAGGCTACACAGAAAACTAAAATCTACTGAACTTTTAGTGCTTATATTTAAAGATGGTATAACACTTCCTTAAAATTTCACAGCCATCATTTATTATACTACTATAAAAATTATATAAACAAATACCACAAATTCCACAAATACCTTCAGGAAACAAAATATAACAACATGGTAGTTACTAAATTAACAAGTCTTAGTAAATCTTTCTATAATCTGTTTTCAAGGGAGTCAAGAAGAAAACACGCAAATTTAACATCTTAGAATAAAGTTAAAAACTTTCAAATGACATTTTACGTTTTACTAAATCTATCTTTTCATTGATTCAATGGAACAGAAATATACAATAAAAAACTTGCTCAAAATATAGGTAAATATTGAACTGGAAGGGGCATGGACGATATTCTTGATCTGGATGGCGATTAAACTGGCGTGTGTTTATGTACATAGTGCACATGCGTGTGTAAAAATCCACTGAGCTGCACACTTAGGTATGTATACTATGCTATATGAAACTTACATGGCAGTAAAAATAAGCACACACAAACGTGTCAAAACTACTAACAAATTCTTGATATAGCCAATAAAAAAATGAGCTTTGTAATATTTCTGTTTATTAAGCTGTATGCTCAGCAAAAAATTGTACTTAATGTGAAAACTCATAGTTAAAAAATAGAATATTAACAAAAGAAATTAATAAACAATGATTAATAAGCAAGATAAACCCAAGTACCAAATGACTATTGCAGACAGGAAAATTCCTAAGACCCCTATCAAGAGGAGGAAAAAGGCAAAATAGTATCACACAGGTTTCTACCTGGTTACTTGGATCCAAGCCAGCGTAAGAATTTCTTGAACTGCAACCAACTGGTGGTGTGGCCTCTCGAATGAACTCAGACATTTCAATCCCTCCACCAGGATCGCTGTTGAAAAAAACGAGTAAAAGAGAGTAACTGCCATTATTCTGCCGCCAGTGGTTTTCTTTTTATTATTTTTTTTCAAAGTAAAGAAGTTCTGATTTTTAATAGAGCAAATGGCAAAAAAAAAGGATCATTCTTCAATTATAAGTCTAATAATTTGAGCTATTTTATAACCACATCACTACTGTAAAATATTTTTTAAAACTCTCCCAAACTGTCTACACTCAATCCAGCATTAGAAACTGACCTTAATTAGAATTACAGCACACTAAATATGGCACATATTTTATGATATAGGTCGTATACACACTACAGCAAAGAAATGATTTGCCTTTGGCTTCCTAAGAGCAAAGAGAAATCAGTCACTGCAAATACAGAAAGCAGCCCTGGCTAGTATGTCTCAGTGGACTGAGTGCTGGCCTATAAACCAAAGGGTCACCAGTTCGATTCCCAGTCAGGGCACATGTCTGGGTTGTGGGCCAGGTCCCCAAGGGGGCACACGAGAGATGACTACACACTGATGTTTCTCTCCCTCTCTTCTCTCTCTAAAAACAAATAAATAAAAACCTTTAAAACAAACACACAGGAAGTAATCAGATCTTACAGCACCACTCTCAGGAGCGGTCTGACTGAGCTACATGACACAATGATGAACGGGCAAGAGAACAGTTGTCCTGATCAAGCTATTCGCATCTGTGTTTTTTAAGTCAATAGTACTTAACTGGGATACAAACTTGTTGACAGAAATGGAAACCTATGATTTTAGATTCTGTGTAGGAGTTAGAAGGCTTGAGCTGCATAAAAGGAGACTTGCTGTATAACAACAACAAGTAGTAGAGAAAAGACAGGAAAGTTCTCAGTTCGCAGAACTGAGGAGGTCCACATATAGTACTTAAAGAGAATGGGATTCGCTCAAATTAGGAAAAAAAAAAAAAGATCACACCAAATTTTTAAAACTTATAAAGTTTTAAAATAAAGTTCCTTAGGAACACAACTTTTAAACAACTCAGGCCTAAAAGTTATCATAGTCCTATTTTTTCCCCAAAGTTTTTTACTTACTCTATCTGGTCCATACAGAGTACTCAATAAAATGTTTGGCTATTACTATCAGGGAAAAAAGTTCAGTATATATGCTAGGTATTGTAATGGATATGAACTGTCTTGCCATCTAGCAACTAATTCAACCTCCTCATTAACAAACAAGAAAAAGCAACCCAAAATCTTTCTGGTGAACCACCTAATCCCAACTCTCATAAGAGTTTATAACCTGACTCTATCCTCAGGTTTATAAGTGATCCAAAGTCAATTATAGCACAGCCTCGTCTCCTGGTCACAGAGTTTAGTTCTAGCACAAACACATGATCCAACTCAGGCTAGCGTGAATCACAGGCCAGGAGTGCTTGATTGTTGAGAGAGGAAATTTCTCACAGGCCAGGAGTGCTTGATTGTTGAGAGAGGAAATTTCTATCTGCTGAGAAGACTTAACGCCTGCTCTTTTTTTCCTACAAAAAGAAAAGAGCACAGCCTGGTGAAGGAAGCATGACCATGAAGTGACTGTTTGAAACCACACCTGGACATGTCAGAAGACATCCCTGACATGCAGATTTTCAGCAATGTGAGCCATAAACTCCCTTAGCCTGTGTGGGTGGGTTATTCTGACAGCTGCAATCAAAAGACACAGGCAAAATAGAATTTGCATATAAATGTGGCTTCCATTTAAACATTTATCACTATAGTGGTTTGAATCCTAGTGTGTTCTATTAATGGTACTTAGTACTTTATTCCTTTTTATGGTCTAATAATATTCCATTGAATGGATAAAATACATTTGCTTACCTACTCATCAGTTAATAGACAATCGTTCCTAATTTTACTCATCATTTCTGATAGCAAGTCCAAATGATTACAATATGAATGTAAATTAATAACAAATAAAAGCAAATATTTAAAAGGACTCATGGACATGGACAAGCGTACTGATTGCAGGAGCGTGAGGGGGGTGTACAGGGAATAAATGGTAATGGAAAAAATATAATAAAGATTAAATTTAAGAAATAGTAAAACACACACAAAAAGCAAGTATCTACTAAGTACTCAGTACATTTCAGTCATGGAGTATGTGTTTTATCTGCATTTTCTCATGAAATATTCACTCAGTCCACTAAACCACACCAGCCAGGGCTGGGTCACGTAACTCTGGACTACGGGGACCATCGTGTGGAGAGCAGCATCCCTGACCCCCGTATACTAGATGCCTAGCACTCCCCCTAGTCGTAATAAGCAGAAATGTCTTCAAATAACTGCCAAATGTCTCTTGGGGGGTCAATTCACCTGCAGTTGAGAAACAATGATCTAGATCTAAAACTAATGCTCAGTGGCCAATATTGAGTAGGAAGGAGATATTAAGAAAGCAAAAAAAGATGAAGAAAACAACGGATGACTTCTTTTTTAAAAAATCTCTAGCAAGATTAGCATATCTTTCTCTTCTCTACAAATTCAGAAGTGGAACTTTTAGTCAGCCATAGGTGCATAAAAGTAGCTAAACATATAAAATAGCTGAGTAAGAATTGTCTTTATTAGCAAGCCTTGCAGACTTTTGGCAGTGGAGACTTCAGCACATACCTGGAAAGTATAGTAGCTTACAATCCTCACAGAAGCCAAACAGTCTACTGCAGAAAGCAACACACCAAACTCAGGGGATCTCTACCTTTATGCATTACTTTCCCCATCTGTATCTCTAAAGCTTCTATTTATTTATCTTTAGAGAGGGGGAAGGGAGGGAGAAAGACAGGGTGAGAAACATCAATCTGAAAGACAAATATCAATCAGCTGCCTCTCATACACACCAACCCGCAACCCAGGCACGTGCCCTGACCAGGAATCCAACAGCCGACCTTTTGGTTTGCAGGGCAACACCCAACCCAGTGAGCCACACGGGTGAGAGCAATTTCCCCATCTGTTAAAAAAGACACCAGGTACAGGGCAGGGCCAAAAAGTAGCCGGTATAAACTAGAGTTCAGGAACTAATCTGTTGACCTTAAGTACCCTGTAACTGCTCAGGCTTTAATCAGAAACATCACAGCACCATTCAACACTAAACTGACAAATATAAACTAGATTACAATGATGTTCATAAAAGTATGAACTGGCAAAAACAAAATCCTTCAACAAAATAAATCTTCAGAAAACTTAGCCCAAAATTCACCTACATACAGTTTAAACAGATCCTTAATTTTCAACAATGCAAGCATTCCTGCCATGAGAAAGTGTCCCCTAAATATGTGTATTCAAAAATCATAAAACTCGATGTCTAATTTCCTCTCCAGAAACCTTAGAAATGTAACACAAACATTAATGACTTTGACTCTTCCTCTAAAGTAAAGATTTAATGAGCATTTTTTAACTGATGCACCACAGCCAATGAAAACCCTCAGGCTCAGTCCTACTGTATCCATCCATTCATGCAACAAACTGACAGCTATAACATACCAAGCACAGAGACAGGCTCTGGAAATAAAAGCATATATTTTCTTGTTCATTTCTTTTCATCAGGAAAAAAATGTGCGAGTCACAGAGGGAAGGGGGGGAAGGGAGACGTCAAAAACTAAAGTCAACAACAAAGATTCTATGTGATGGCGAAACTCAGCACAAGTATACACTAGTACTATTTCAGCGTGACCACGTACCACAAGTCAGAGCCAACGTGAAGGTTAAATGAGAAGTATAAGGACCAGAAAAAAAGAAATAAAACATCACCTACAAACAATCAAGAAGTATCCTATGAAGCTTCATTGTTAATAAGGGAGTTTAATAAGGTTTCTGCACACAAAGTAAACTGCTACATTCACTTAAAGCAAGAAAAACTGAAAAAGGAATTACAAAAAATGTTTATAATAACAGATAAACTAAAATAATTTGACAAATTTAACAAAAGCTATGCAAGCCTTTCAATGGAAAAATAATAAATCTTTACTGAAAGACATTAAAGAAGAATAAATGGAGAGATTCAATATGGTAAAGATATCAATTCAATGTAATTCTGATAAAAATCCTAAGTTCTTGCAAAGTTTTCCCAGCAGACTCTAAAGTTTATACCAAAGAGCAAAGAGCCAAGAATAGCAAAGTCACTCCTGAAAAGCAACAAGGTTAAGCAGGCGTGTCCACAAGACATCTAAAGTCATGTTCTAAGGCTGCTGTTAGGAGGACCGTGTGGTAATAACGGTGCAGGAATAAACAACTAGGTCGACATAACAGAAAAAGAGCCTAAAAATGTACCCACCATATGTGGAAACTTAATTTACGGCAGAGTGAGTACTACAGATCATCAAGGAAAAGACAGTCTGTTTACCAAATAGTGACTAAACCAGTTACTCATGAAGAAAAGAACAAGTCTTGAGTCCCTGCCTGATACTGCAGATTAGAATAATTTCCAGTAGAAATGAAATGTGGAAAGGAACATGAAACTTTAAAAATGTAATACAGGAGAGGAACTCTCTGATCTGGGCAGAATGTAACTTCATAAACAAGACACAAAAATGCTAATTACAAAAAGTGATGTATCTTATATTAAGCCTAAGAATGCATGCTAACCACAAGAAACCTTAAGGAAAGTGAAATTACAAGCCATAAACTTGAAAAGATGTCTGTAATGTGCATATACACGATATAACCAATAAAGGAGTAGTATTATAAACATTTTTAAAAACTATTAATCGATTTGAAAAAGACAACTCTAAAATATGAACCAAGACATGAATATGCATTGCAAAGTGCAGAAAACTTAAATGAACCACGTGTATAGAAGATGCTCAACCTCATTCAGAACGGTTCACTGAAAGTCACAACGAGACACATTTAACAATTACCTGAATGACAAATTTTTAAAGCTTAATATATCAAATAGTGACAAGGATGTGAAACAATAAGGACTGCCACATATTAATGTGAGAGTGTAACTGATACAATCATTTTGGCAAACAGCTTGGACTCACCTAATAAAACTGAACATGAATATACCTTCCAACCAAGTTTATTTACATACAGCAGATGTAGACATGTACACCGAGAGACACACACAATAACGCTTTATCAGAGCAAAGAAATGGAATAACCTGACTGGCTAATGGTAGACTACACAACAGTAAATCTGAACAAAGGACAGCTATGAGAATCAGCCAAGTCTATAAAGTACAATATTCTGCACAAAAAAAGCTCCTTATCCAGAAATACATATTGTATGATTCTCTCTAGGATGTCCTGAGGCAGATAAAATTAAACAATATATGTTTAGAAGTATCTACGAAGACTGCATAACAGTAAGAAAAGCAAGGGAACCCTAACACAAAACTCAAACTAACGGTCACTTCTGAAAGAACCAGAATGAAATCGTAAAGGAGTGCATGAAGGCTTGTGTGGTACTCGTATGATGTCCTATTTCTTAATTATTGATATACTGCTTGGAAAGATACATATTTCACAATAAAAACTTTTTAAAACTGAAAGAAAAAACAATTCAATAACAAAAACAATCAAAAATACAGGGTGGGGCAAAAGTAGGTTTACAGTTGTGAATATGCAAAACGGTTTATTCTTGTACTATTTACCAATTATTGTGTTATTTTCCATATAAACTGTAAACCTACTTCAGCCCTACCCTATATATACAATATGCAGAAATGTTAAGGTTAACAATTACTGAGTGGTTATTATGCAAAGGAATTGTTCTAAATGCTTTACGTGTATTATGCTCATGTATTCTTTGTAATAATCCCATCAGGTAATACTATTAGTGGCCTCATCATTCAGGTGAAGAAGCCAAGGCACACAAAGCTTAGTAACTCCTCCAAGGCCATACAATATTAGTAAGTGACTCAGGACCCACAGGTCAAGTGCAGAGTCTACGTTCTGTTTGCTTGCCCACTATATAAGGACATGCATTTCTTAATTCAAATAGGGTAGACTTAAGAAATACTTGGAACCCATCAGAAAAATTAAAAACTGAACTTTTATGAGACATAAAAGAAAATTACACGAGTGGATATATACACCATATCCCTAGATGAAACTTCCTATTTAAAGGTTGCGTTCTTGAGGCATGCCAAGACAACAAAAATGGCCCAAATGAAAGAACAGATCAAAGCTCCAGAAAAAATACAACTACATGACTAAGAGACAGCCAACCTATCAGATGCACAGTTCAAAACACTGGTAATCAGGATGCTCACAGACTTGGTTGAATTTGGCCACAAATTAGATGAACAAATGAAGGCTACGATAAGGGAAATGAAGGAAAATGTACAGGGAACCAACAGTGAGGGGAAGAAAAACGGAACTCAAATCAATGGTGTAGACCAGAAGAAAGAAAGAAACATTCAAGCACAACACAATGAAGAAACAAGAATTCAAAAAAATGAGGAGAGGCTTAGGAATCTCCAGGATGTCTTTAAACGTTCTAATATCCAAATCAAAGGGGTGCCAGAAGGAGAAGAGGAACAGAAAAAAATTGAAAACTTATTTGAACAAATAATGAAGGAGAACTTCCCTAATTTGGCAAAGGAAATAGACTACCAGGAAGTCCAGGAAGCTCAGAGAGTCCCAAAGAAGTTGGACTCAAGGAGGAACACACCAAGGCACATCATAATTACATTACCCAAGATGAAAGATGAAGAGAGAATCTTAAAAGCAGCAAGAGAAAAGGAGACAGTAACCTACAAAGGAGTGCCCATCAGACTATCAGCTGATTTCTCAAAAGAAACCTTGCAGGCAAGAAGGGGCTGGCAAGAAGTATCCCAAGTCATGAAAGGCAAGGACCTACCTCCAAGATTACTCTATCCAGCAAAGCTATCATTTAGAATGGAAGAGCAGATAAAGTGCTTCCCAGATAAGGTCAAGTTCAAGGAGTTCATCATCACCAAGCCCTTATTATATGAAATGTTAAAGAGACTTATCTAAGAAAGAGAAGATCAAAAATATCAACAGTAGCCCTGGCTGGTGTGGCTCAGTGGATTGAGCACCGGCCTGTGAACCACAGGGTCATCAGTTCGATTCCCAGTGAGGGCACATGCCTGGGTTGCAGGCCAAGACCCCTGTAGGAGGCACTCGAGAGGCAACCACACATCTGATGTTTCTCTCTCTCTCCCTCCCTTCCCCTCTCTAAAAATAAATAAAAATCTTTAATAAAAAAAAATATCAACAGTAAAATGACAACAAACCCACAGTTATTAACAACTGAACCAAAAACAAAAACAAACTGAGCAAACAACTAGAACAGGAACAGAATCACAGAAATGGAGATCACACGGAGGGTTATCATCAGGGGAGTGGGTGGGGAGAGAGGGGGAAAAGGTACAGGGAATAAGAAGCATAAATGGTAGGTAGAAGATAGACAGGGGGAGGTTAAGAATAGTTTAGGAATTGTAGAAGCCAAAGAAATTATATATATGATCCATGGACATGAACTAAAGAGGGGGAGTGTGGGGGAAGGGGTGTGCAGGGCAGAGGGGAGGGGGGAAGATGGGACAACTATAATAGCATAATCAATAAAATATATTTTAAAAAAATAAAGGTTGCATTCTCTCCAAATTTAATACAAATATCATTAAAATTCTCACAGTAGAACATTCTGGAGAATAAGCACACAAGGGGACAATCTCACAAAAAACTAAGCAAGTTTATGAATGAGAATAACTCATGTAAATTGAAAAAATATTTATTGAAGAGGCATTCACACTACTGAGTATTAAACATAGTAGAAAGCCAAAACAACAGTATGATATAAACAAAAAAGACAGAAAGGTCAAAGGAGCAGAAAACAAAACCCAGAAACTGATATAAGTATGCTACATGGAAAATAAAGGCTTTAAAAATACTGTAGAAAAATGTATTATTCACTAAATGGTACTGGGACTAATAAACCTAAAAAAGAAAATAAGTTAGAATCTGTTTTCAGACCACTGAAATTTAAGAGTGAAAAATAATAATACTGAAAGTACACATGTAAATATTTATATAATTTGGGGTAAGAAAAAATCTTACAAAATTTGATATATCAAACACACAACTGAAAAACATTCACAGAACAGATCACATAAAAATAAACTGTGGCCCTGGCTGGTGTGGCTCAGTGGATTGAGTGCCGGTCCATGAACCAGAGGGTTGCCAGTTCGATTCCCAGTCAGGGCACTTGCCTGGGTTGCAGGCCGAGTCCCCAGTAGGGGGCATCAAAAAGTCAACCACACACACACTGATGTTTCTGTCCCTCTCTTTCTCCCTCCCTTCTCCTCTCTTTAAAAACAAATAAATAAAATATTTAAAAATAATAATAATAAACTGTGGTATGTAAATAGGTAAAATGCCATGAACTAAAGTATTTGACATAAGATAGTTAATGTCCTTCATAAACATCTCCAAATCAATAGCAAAAAAACTAACCACCAGTAGAAAGACAACTGACCAATAACACAAGAAAAATGCCTCCATTTCACTAGTAATCCAAACACTGAAAAACTAAACAAGATCTCAATTACAGTTTTATCAAAATACTAAACACTCAGTGTTATCAAAAGTACCAAAAAAAAAAAAAAGCCCTCAAACTGGTGGTCACTGTAACTACAAGGTGAAATCTTTGGAAATTTGGCAATATATACCGAAAATCTTAAAAATGGATATAGCTTTCTAGTAATTCTAAATTATGATTGAATGTACTCATTTAAAATTTAAACATCATAGTGATCAATATTTGAATTTGAAAATAATTGAAATAACTAAATATGATATTAAATATGGTATACCCTCAAAATGGAAAACTGTTAAGTCAAGAACAGTATCACAGAAAAAGAAATGGTTTCACTATTTCAAATATTTTGTGAGCACCTCTCAGGGCCAGATGCTATTTTAGAGCCTGGGGATGTAACAGTGTATAAGAAAAACAAGGCCCCTGCCTTCAAGAAACTTGTAAATATTGTACAAATAAATGACTAAGGAAGATAATTTTAGACAGTGATTAATGCTATGAACATAATTATTACAAGTATCAATTATTTGTTCAATGAACAGAGAGGGTAATCATGTTAGAGATGGAGAAAACACAAGGGGTGATCCCAAAAAAGACGGAATTTACTTTTAAAAAATTGTGTATTTATTCTCACATGTTTAAACTTCAGTCACCTCCAAAGTGCTCTCCGTTTGGTGCAATGCACCTATGGAGACATTTTTTCCACTGCTCAAAACAGATTTTGAACTCGTCGAATTTGAAGCCTTTTAGCGCTTCTGCCATTTTTTTGTTTCACCTCTTCCACACTGGCAAGACGTTTCCCTCTGAGGACTTTTTCATCCAGGCTAACAAAGTCACTCGGGGCAAGACCAGGTGAATAGGGAGGGTAGGGCATAGGGGTCAAGCCGTTTTTGGTCAAAAACTGCTTTTTGGTCAAAAACTACTGAATACTCAGCACAGTGTGGGCAGGGACGCTAGTAAATTCCCCATCGTGAAATGGGCAAACATGCTGAAACAGTCTTCAAACAACATTCACTGAAGCCAAACGCAGCCTTTCACAACATCATCGGCCGGTGCACTGACACAGATGGGTCCCTAGAACACTCACCTAGCGGGGGAAGCCTGTGCTACGAGGGGCCCATGCTCCAGAAGAGAATTCCTGGGTTTTTTCAAGGTCCCCCTCATGTATTTAAAAAAGGATAAATGACTTTCACTACACTGGAAAATAGACAGAAACATTACCTGTCTTACACCATTTCTATCTTGATACCTGAAATACTTCATATCTTACTGAGCGGAAACATCACACAGTGGCCAAAGGCACAGACTCCAGATCTGACTCTGGATCTTTCTCACCTTAGTTTCCACATCTGTAAGTCGGGATAATCACAGTATCTACCTCAGAACTGTTTTCAAGACAGAATGAATGTGTGGATGTCAACTGTTCACACGAAAACTGTTTTTTAAGTTATTCTGGTGGTAATCCTGTCTATAAAGTCACAATAAACTTTCCACTATGGATGAAGTCCCTCTATCAAAAAGAGACCGTGGGTGAGGCCAAGATAACACAAGAGAATGTGACTGACCCCTACGAAGAATACTTGAGCTGGGACAGAAAAGGGAGCCTCCAGGAGCAGGTGACATTTACACAGAGTTGCACTGCAAGATGTCAGTTATGTAAAGATCTAGGGATAGAGCAGCTAGGTTTCTAGGGTAAAAATAAAAAATTGAAAAATACTTACAATAGATTAAGTGAAAGAGATTAAGCTCAATTATAAATATGAAGTAAAATATTCCAATTTACTAAAGACATACACTTTATTTATAAGTATAAATAATATATAAATACTAAGATTTCTAACTCATGCTTTATTATTTCTTTAGACTGCTTTTCATTGGCTTTGGTCTTTGGTGTGAATAATTATTATATAATTATAACTACTGATTCCAACATGTTATTTAGCAGTAAGGCTAGTAAAAACATTGATTTAATCCCCCAGCTATGCCAGTTAGCTTTGCTGTGATCTAATGTGACAATCTGTACTTGTCACTATATCCACAGTGGTAAGACCTATCACTGCCTTAAAACCACACAGACAGAACAGGCACAACACAGTATCACATCACGGTCCACAGGCAAGATCTACATCATTACCAAGTGACACGGGTTTCCTTACCTCGGTCCATTGCTGTCCTTTCTCCTAGTTGAACAGTTGCCTTGCTCAGCTTTGGCTCGCTGATCTGTGAACTCACTTGTGTTCCTATCTACAACTTCTCCAGCATCAAGTGCTCTGTGGAGTCGATAGTTGACCATCTTCAGAACAATGAAAACAGCGGCTATCACAGGACAATAAACTGCAACTATAATCATGGAAGAAGGAAGTGCCTTTAAAGAGAAAAAAATACACATTTTTAAATATATTTGATTCAACTAAAGAAATCTGTAACTATAATAAACATACACAGTCAAGCACAAAGCAACAATTGTGTTACTAGCATTAAGTTGCAAAGTATAAGACAGTATTGCCCAGTAGAGTAGCCAATAGATACATGGGGCGACCGAGCACCTGAAATGTGGTTAGTCTGACCTGAGTTGTGCACTGTAAATAACACAGGATTTTGCCCTGGCTGGTGTGGCTCAGTGTATTGAGTGTCGGCCTGCAAACGAAAGGGTTGCCAGTTGGATTCCCAGTCAGGGCACATGCCTGGGTTGTAGGCTGGGTCCCCAATGGGGGGCGTATGGGAGGCAACCACACATTGATGTTTCTCTCCCTCTCTCTAAAAATAAATAAATAAAATCTTTAAAAAAAATAACAGGATTCTGAAGACTTGTTATGAAAAATAAAGGAATGCTAAATATATCAATAATTTTTATATTGAGTACATGTTGAAATAACATTTACTGTACTGTTAAATAAAATATTAAAATTAATTTCATCTGTTCATTCTTACTAAATTTTAATGTGTCTACCAGAAAAAATTTAATTACATATGTGGTTCACATTACGCTTCTATTGGACAGCACTGTCATAAAGTCCATGACAAAACGCTTATAATATATAACTGGAGAGTTAAGGCATCACATTACATGATGTATGAATAAGACAGGGTTGTGATCCAAATATATAATCTCTGTTCACGTGCTCTCTGAAAGTTTGGTATAAACATTCTTTGTGTTCCAGAAAGTTGCAAGTTAAAACTGTCATGAGCATCCTTGGAATTGTGACTGTAAAACCAGGTAAGACATGGGAGACATGCATAATCCAAGTAGTTTTATTTTGAAATATACTTAAAACACTTAGAAGCTATAGACTGCACATAAAATAATACAGAACAGAGTCAAGTAATAATAACAACTGAAAAAGGCCAGAAGCATCCTAGGCACAGGGATTACAGACCCATCATACTTGAGGACCCCGTGCTGTGGACGCAGTCCGGGGTGTCAGGCTTAGAGACCACCTGACTCAGAAGGCATGGCAGCAGTCACTGTTGGTAGAGACTATAAAACTAGGCTCGCCTTGTGTCCACTTTCATAAGAAAAAAAACCACTCTGGATATCTACAGCTCTCAGTTCCAAATGTTTTCATAAGATTCAACTTCAGTTATCTGGAAACATGACTCTAAATTTACTTGGAAAGTTAACCTCAAATTGCTTTAGATGGCGAAATTGAAAAGATCCTGCCGATCCAGGGAGATTCAGAATACAGATATAATAAAAGGGTTGTTTGTTTGTTTGTTTGGTGATTTGGGAAGGAGGGAGAAAGTGTGTGGGTTAAAACTGGGAGGGAGTAAAAAAGTAACTCAGACCCACAGTTTAACAGTTTGGGGTTGGATATGAGCATAATAAATAGGTACATATTTGCTATTTTTAAATACTTAGATTAAGAAGCCATTTATATTAGTGTATCTAAAAAGTAAAACTGTAATTCCAATTTAAAATGTCATAGAATAACTGATTTAGGCTTATAATTGTAAAATGAAAAATGTATTTAAAATTTTATAAAATCCATAAATATCAGGTTTAAAAGAGTTAAGTACTTGGAGATACACATACTACACATACACACTCATTCAAATTAACAAAAATTTCAAAGTAAACACATATATGAACACATATATGTTGCTCACAGTATTTATAAAAACTCTGCATAATGCTGGTTTACATATATGTTCACATAAGAACTAGAATTCTTGGAGATCATTCAAGGATTGAATGATCCTTGCAAATGAGGAGTAAAACCCTCATTTCCACACAGAAAGCTGAAGACCTCCTAGCTTTGGACGACTCGGCCAAGATCACCATCCTGATAAGTCGGAACGACAAAACTAAGCAAGGCTTCTAAAACCCGTGCCGCTGTGTGTGTTCACTGTTCACCAGAACACCAACTCCGTTTTCAAATGTGAAGTGTCCATAAGAATACGAGTCGAGGCTCCATCATTACTCACCAGCAGTCCACATTAAGATTAAAGTGACTGATGACGTTACTAAGCAGACAGGAGAGCAGCCTCACCATTACTCTTCAGAGCAGCAAATTCAATGGAAATGTTAATGGCCTTGCCATACAGAGAAGATAAAAGAGACTATTCAATATTGAAAAGTCTATCGTATTTGCCTCCACAAAAGAGGCAAAAATTATGAATGCCTAAAACAGAGCTAAGTAAACCCTCCCTACCACTGTATTGTCAAAAGCAGGAGATGAGTGTCAAGAAACACACTTAAATATGTAGGGTCTATACAGTAACTACAGAATTCCTTTTTTTTTTTTTTTAAACAATGAACATTGAAAAGACTGAAAAAATTTAAGTGATCTTTCATACTGGAAACCAGTATCACATGATTAACACTCGTATTTTCTACTGAAACTACAAACGGTACCCACTTATTTTATACTGTGTGATTCAAATACTTAAGCCCTGTCAGAGGTTACCCTTGAGGTTCCCAGGTGACAGAGGACAGCTGTGCTACAAGTCTCACTTTTCCCAAAGGAGGTGAAGTGTAGACACACTGGGCTGTGGTGGGACTTGGTTCTCTGCTTGTTCTCCATCCGCATCACTTCATTGGGCTCTCAGCTGATCCCAGCACAACTGACAATATTACTATCACGTCATAAATGAATCATAAACTTTCCCTGTAACTGTGCTTCACCATTTAAAAGATGTCTGCATTTAATAAATAAATGTATTTTTTAAAAGCCCAGGTTAGTGTGCTCAGTGGATTGAGCGCCAGCCTACAAGCCAAAAGGTTGCCAGTTTGATTCCCTATCAGGGCACATGCCTGGGTTGCAAGCCAGGTCCCCCCAGTTGGGACTGAGTGAGAGGCGGCCAACTGATGTTTCTCTCCCTCCCTTTCTCCCTCCCTTATCCTCTCTCTGAAAATAAATAAATAAAATCTTTTTTAAAAAGTCTGCATTTACAGTCTCAGTAGTCCCCTAAAAATCAAACACCAAAAAATACTGAAACTAGGTCACCTACTTTTTAGTTTTACGGGTTATATACCAAAGAGCAAACCTAGTAGTATTTACTATTTGTTTTTACATTTTATTAAATTAGAGATATCAATACTGTGTTTTCAAAGAAAGATTTTTAGAATTCCATTTACCAACAAGCAGCATCTCATGGAAAAACAAGTTCTTTTTTCTGAAGAAAAAATTTTAACAAGGTAAAATTGCTTATGTTGCTGTTAAAAATACAATTCTTCTAACCCATTAAACAACCCAATTCTCAATTAAAACATCTATTTTGAAATTTTTTGGCAGGTGCCTATTGACTTAAAGTTAATTGCGTTCCTAACAAGAAAGAGCACTAGTATTTCGTGCAGGACATCTTTTGTCTTCTTAGGTTACAGCATTCTGCTGTGTACGTCATCTTTAAGCCAATGCTGGTACAACCACGCACCTCAGCTGCCCTCTGATAATAAAAGTCAATCTATCTTATCTTCACATAAATTAATGTCTGTCTATTGCTACAAACTGCTTACATAGAAAGGCTGGTTTTACTTCTTTCCTAGGATACCGCACACAGCGAACAGCGGAGAGTGAAGGGGTGTAGCAGGTGGTGTGACACTCACGGGATGCAAGGCCCTCTTTAAATGCCTAGACAGGTCCCCCAGCACTGCAAGCTCAGAACAAAGACCTGCGGTCAGCACAGACTTCAAGTGCTCTTCTTATATGTCTTAAACATCTACCTCACAGCAAAAGGTTATGATATTAAAACAGACAAGCTGGGTTTTTTTTTCAGTTCAATTATGCTATAATTAGTTAACTTCTTGATTTCTGAGATTTCCTTATCATGTAATCATACTCAGGCATTTGGACCAGTTCAGTCAGAAATCAATGATCTGCAAATGAACAAAATAGAGAGCCCAGAAGTAAACCCACCTATATGGTCAACTAATCTATGACAAAGGAGACCAGAACATACAATGGGTAAAGACAACGTATTCAATAAATTGCACTGGGAAAACTGGACAGATATATGTGAAAAAATGAAACTAGACCAACTTCTTACACAAATACAAGAATTAATTCAAAAAGTAAAGACTTAATTATTAGACTCGAAACCATAAAACTCCTAGAAGAAAACAGAAGCAGTAAAATCTCAAGACATTTCTCTTAGCAATACTTTTTGATATATTTCCTCAAGGGAATATATCAAGGGAAACAAATGAAAAAAATAAACAAATTGAGGCTAAATCAAACTAAAAGTTTTTGTACAGCAAAGGAAACCACCAACAAAATGAAAAGACAACCTACTGAATGGAAAACGATATTTGCATGCCCTGGCTGGTGTGGCTCAGTGGATTAAGCACCAGACTGAGAACCAAAGGGTCACCAGTTCAATTCCCACTAGGGGTACACGCCTGGGTTACAGGCCAGACCCCTACTAGGGGGTGCTTGAGAGGCAACCACACACTGATGTTTTTTTTCTCTCTTTCTCCTTTTGCCCTCTCTAAAAATAAATAAAATCTTTAAAAGAAATATTCACCAATGATATACCCAATAAGGGGTTAATATCCAAAATGTATAAAAGAATTCATAACTCAAGACCAGAAAAACAAACAACCCAATTAAAAAATGGGCAGAGGACCTGAACAGACACTTCTCCAAGGAGGACACACAGATGGCCAACAGACATATGAAAAGATGCTCAACATCACTAACCACCAAAGAAATGCGAATTAAAACCACAATCACACATCACATCACACTTGTCAGAATGGCTATCATCAATAAATCAACAAACAAGAAGCGTTGGCAAGGATGTGAAGAAAAGGAAACTCTCATGCACTACTGGTGGGAACGCAGATGGGTTCAACCACAATCAAAAAACAGTATGGAGGTTCCTCAAGATATTAAAAATGGAACTGCTTTATGACCTAGTGATTCCACTGCAAGGAATCTACCCAAAGAAACCCAAAACACTGATTCAAAAGAATATACGAACCCCTATGTTCATTAACCCCTATGTGCAGCACTGTGTACAGTCACCAAGATTTGGAAGCAGCCCAAGTGCCCATCAAAAAGGCTGTGGTACCTCTACACAATGGAACACTACTCAGCTGTAAAAAAGAAGGAAATCTTACCTTTTGTGACAACACAGATGGAGCGGGAGAGTATTATGCTAAGTGAAGTATGCCAGTCAGATTTTGTAGTGTAGAAAATACTGAAAATTACAAATCCAACAAAGTATAAACAAGGAGCATATGTCTTTGTGTTGCTGCCCAGGGAAATGAGCATTATATTACATATCTTTTTTACTGTGCAGTACGCTAGCTGTAGGGGAGAATTAGTAACCTGAGTTTTGAGATGAAATGTAAGATAAAGAGGTTACTTCACAACTGTCATGATTCTAGTAGGGTCATTTTTGTGATTCCAACTGTAATCCTATACTAAGAACTATCTTGATTTATATCTTCTTTTATAACTTAGTAACTTGACATTTTGGTGTATGAATCACTCTTTTACCAGTTTAATCAGTCTAAGTCCAAGTAATTTGATTTAAAAAAATTCAGTAAATTCATAAAAACAATTCATCTAAATGGTAAATAAATATGAGGACCAGAAGCTGTCTCATAAAACCCAACTTAAATAACCTGACTTATTTCTTTATTCCATTTGTTTCTGATATATTCTATTGAAACGATTTTAAGAATTTTTTAACAAGGTCTATCAACACTACCATGCAATTCTTAAGAACAGCAGCCAAGTTATCTTTTTACTATACCTCACAAAATACCAGGTCAGGGTCTACTCCATGGGATTGCTTTATAGGCTAACACATGTAAAACAAGGGGATTCCTCTTGCGCTTATTAACTATGCTATTCTTTTTTTAAAGATGTTATTTATTTACTTTTAGACAGAGGGAAAGGGAGGGAGAAAGAGAGGGAAAGAAACATCCATGTGTAGTTGCCTCTCGCGTGCCCCCTACTGAGGACCTAACCCGAAACCCAGACATGTGCCCTGACCGGGAATCAAACTGGCAACCCTTTGGTTCACAGGCCAGTGCTCAATCCACTGAGCCACACCAGCCAGGGCTAACCATGCTGCCACTGATGTAATATACCATACAAGTACAAAGTAAATAGCTCAAATTCCATGCTTAAAGTCAAAATAATTCAATTCAATAACAAAAGTATAAAGCCAAAGGAAAGAGCAAACTGTAAGGATCAAAAAAGAATAAATATTTTGAGATAAAATAATCATACACAAAAAACTAGGTTTTCAAAAGTTATTCAATTACAGTCTTTTATGTTTCACTAAAATTCACAAGAATAAATTACAAGCTGAGATCCTAACACAAGAAGGTAAAATAAGTAAAATTTATAAAGTACATTAACTCTCAAGAGTATTAATGGAACCCATGTATCACTTTGCCCTGAGTTCACTCAGTTTATTTGAAACAGAGTAATGGTATTGTATGCTTATGTAACCCACTTCTATCTTTAAAAGCAAATGCTAAAATTAGGTCATGTGTCACACACAAGAGTTA
>VMDR010012878.1:0-25834 GCA_007922815.1 Macrotus californicus | reverse complement strand
GCAGCCGCCACCTCTCCCGGCCAGCCGCGCCTTTCCCGGATTCGCCAGCCACCGCTCTGCTGTGCGAGTCCTCTCCGCCCCTCCTACCAGTCTGGATAAGTTTCTTCTTTAATTTCTTGGTTCTCGGACTTCCATACGGTTCGATTTTCTGTCAGTTCTGGTTGTTTCTTGTTTTAAAATTTGTTGTTGTCCTTCTTTTGGTTGTGCAAGGAGGCACAGTGTGTCTACCTATGCCTCCATCTTGGCCGGAAGTCCTCATTAATTGTTCTTAAAAGACTTAGAATTGTACTCAATTTGGAGCCTTTGGATCCTAAATCTGAAAAAAAAAAAACCAAACAACCTACCTCTAGATTTATCTTTAAAAAAACATTTGTCATCTTAACATAGTAGCTTTGGGGCTTTTTCTTTTCTGGAGTGCATTAGGCGATTAACCCCTCAGGGGGAAAGATTGGTAATGTTTTTACTTTTTACTTTACTGTGGTCTGAGTTTTCAATTTTTACATTGTCCAGAACTACAGAGTCGGGTGCCACGTGGTATCGGGTGAGTGCGGAGAAATGCACACCCTTACCAGTGTTTGTATATATTGATACAACTCTGGAGGGAAAGCACATTACCAAACATAGAAATGTGTGTTCCCTCGACCTAGCAATTCCATGTCCAGGAACCTATTCTTGAACATGTATGGATAAAAATATTATTTGTAATATAAATAGAAAAGTGCAAAAAATCATTATTAGGAGGATATTAAATAAATTATGTTGTATCTATATCCAGATGTACTTTCTTTTAAATAGCTGCTCTCACACAGAATGAAGTACATTTGCAGGTATTGATAAGGAATACTTCATAAGTTAACCTATTATAGGGCAGGCAGTTTTCTTCTGTTTGTCCTTCAGAAAGCAAAGGATGGAGAGGTGTGTGTACAGCTTCCCTCCCTCTTCTCCCCTCACGTAAACATCTACAGAAAGATGGGTGAAGAATACCAGGAAACTACTGGGGGTGTTTATCTCTGGTGAATGGGACCACGGGTCCAGGGTGGAAGCATTTGGGGGCATACTTTTTATGTGCTGTTTGTATTTTCTTTATCATGTGTATGTATTAGTTCTCATAATTAAAAGGACATTTCAATTTTTTCTTTCAGGACTCCGCCCAGGAGAGTGTTATCACTCGAGACATTCACCGCACATTCCCTGCACACGATTACTTTAAGGATACTGGAGGCGATGGCCAGGAGTCGCTCTATAAGATCTGCAAGGTAGGGCCCTCCCCTCCACTTTTCTAACTTACTTTACAGGGCGATATATTAAGAACCTATCTGACAGGTTTTCGTACTTTTTTCTGTCCTCACTTCTTTCTTGCACTGTGTTGTGTTCTCTGCTTTACATTTAAACTACCAGATCCTCAGCTGTGGGTCCTGAAGGTGACCCTTTGGCTGTGGAGGAGGCGCAGTCTGGCCCGCCTCAGTCTGGCTCTGCCGCCAACAGAAGGGAACAGAAAGTCCTCTTCAGGCTGCAGCAGTAAAGACTCAGAGGAGTCCCCATGACTCTGCCCTCTGACAAGGTGCTGTGGCACTTGTCTCAGTTTTTTGACAATAGGCAAGATGAAGAAGCAGTGTGGCACCTTTCTGAGTACCGGCAAGTTCTCTGCTATTGCTGGTCCAGTCTGCACTGTCACATCATACACCGTTGTGCATTTCGTGTGTCCTGCTTTGAAGTCTTTTTTCTCCCTCATTGGTAGCAGACCTGGAGGAAAACTGGTTCCTGATTTTCAGTAAATATACTCTGCGTGGGTAAAAGATTCTGCCTCTGTTAGTGGAGAAGACTCATCCCAGTATTAATTTCTCTAGGTTATATGAGGAATGCAGAATGACTTTTTAAGTCATTATTTAAAGTTAACTCAGCCCTGGCTGGTATAGCTCAGTGTATTGAGTGCGGGCCTGTGAACCAAAGGGTCATTGGTTTGATTCCCAGTCAGGGCACATGCCTGGGTTGCAAGCCAGGTCCCCCAGTTCAGAGCTTGGGAGAGGCAACCACACATTAATGTTTCTCTCCCTCTCTTTCTCCTTCCCTTCCCCTCTCTCTAAAAATAAATAAATAAAAATTTAAAGTTAACTCATTGTCGTCAATGCTAATCGAGGCCGAAGACCCAAAATTACGAAGTCATTACACCCAGTTTACCCTTTGCCTCATACTGAAGTTTGCTACCAAGTGTGGTGGGTTATGCAACATGACCCCTCTGCCCGTCCAGCAGAGGTCGTTAGTGAACAGGGAACAACACAGAAGTCTTGTGATGATGTGGAGGAAAAGCAAATACCATGGTTAACTTGTAAGTCAGGTCATTGATTCCTGAATAATCCAATTTAGCCATTTGAGTAACCAAAATTGGCTAGTAGGTAATCAGAAGTAGACTCACGTGTCAATGTCATTTTATAGTTACTGTTTCTTTAATGGCACTTGTAAAAGCGCTTGCCCACACATGCTAACCGAGCAGGATTAATGTTTAGTTCCGAAAAGGGCTCAGCTTTCGTTGAAGTCCGTGCATGTTTGTGGTCAGCCGTCTGCCCACTCCTGTCTTGTCTGTCTGTTCTCTTGATGGAGTCATTTTGGAGGATTGTGCTTGTATACACTCATCAGAAATTTACTTTTATATAGATAATATCATTCAGAGCTAGAAATGCATAAGTAACTGAAAATCTGAGCATGTACTGATTTCTGGAAAGCAATACATCATCTAGTTTTAAAAAAATGCCAAAACCATTGAACACCACAAAAAATGTACGATATATCCATTATATGCGCCCTGGCTGGTGTGGCTCAGTGGATTGAGCACCAGCCTGCGAACCAAAGGGTTGCCGGTTTGATCCCCAGTCAGGGCACACGCCTGGGTTGTGGGCAGGTCCACAGTAGGGGGCGTGTGAGAGACAACCACATATTGATGTTTCTCTCCCTTCCCCTCTCCCTAAAAATAAATAAATAAAATCTTTAAAAATATATATTCATTATGTGCTTATAACAGGAAAAAGTAATTATTAAAAAATTTTCTACCAGTTTTAAAATTCTACAGGCTAATTAGCTTCTGGCTTGTGTAAGGAAGATATCAAACTTTATGTAGTTTCTAAGTTTACTTAGAAGAGTCTGGTTTATAGGATATGGAACACTTTTCCCATGGCATTGAGTGTATTTTCAGCCAACCCGTGACTTTTCCCTCAGTTTCTCTCCGACCGGAGCTCTATGCTTTTTCAGGTAGCTGAACAGGTGGTTCTGTGTGCTTGCAGCCTGTGACTTAGATTTGCTCCATTACTGGTAGTAAAACCAGTGTTTGCCTCGTTATGTCATATTTCGAGAGGGAAAGACCTGAAACATTACTAAACACAAAGATGAAAGTTAAATAGTTGGTACATTTAAGTTCTTCCTACTCCTTGCATTTAAAACTTCAGGTTAAAGAATAAAGTAAAATAAAAATTGCAGGTTAATAATCCAACCTTGAACTCATTAGGAAATATTCATTAGTAATTCACACAGCTCACGTAGCCATTTTAGATTATCAGTGTATGTTTTGCAACACAATTAGACAGTTTTAGAGGTCTGAGTAATGAATATTATAAAAAATGTAGCTCTAAGAAACTTTAATTGCTGAGTTAATTGTACTAAATTTTGTGAAAATTCCAGGAAACAAAAGAATCCTATTAAAAATATTTTAAAATTCAAGATAGTAAATATAAATTGCTAAGGTTTGTAATATGGCGCTAAAATGTTAATGACCTCAACATAAGTTTACAACGTCTTTGATAATGGGGGCGAGCAGAGATGAATGTATCAGAAAATGTTGGAGAAACCAAAATTTGCTGGGGTCCTACCATGTAGACCCCTTGGTTTATAATTGACAATTTCCCCTCCTTTTGATCTACTATGATTTCGTAGCTAAGTGCTCATACAGAGAACCTCAGAGTGGTGGTGATAACTCACAGATTGTATGCCACACTTAAGAGTACTTTTTTATTTTTTATGTTTTGCAAACTTTACGTATTTGTGGAATCTTCATGACATTTTGGTAGTGTGCCACCATGGGACTCTTTCATTGCAGAACTGAGCGTTCTCCTCAGGTGTGTGCATGCTCAAGCTTTTGCTTTTTACATTTGATTAGAGACACGGTCTTTCATTTTGGGACCACCCCACGTCCCCAGATGCTACTGGGTGCAACATTAGGCCAGTGAGTGTGGCCCACCTGTTCTGTCATTTAGTTTCTAGAATAATATCCAGCATCATACCTCACACACACAGCAGTATAGCTCTGAGTTTCCATTCTGGATGCTATGCACAGAAGTGAATAAACATCAATAACGCCCTCATCTTAAATCAGTGACTTAGTAATATCATCTGTAAATAAGAACAGCTTTGCTGCTTCTTTACCATTTTTTCTTATTCTTTTTCTTATCTTACCACACTGGCCAGAACCTCCATAATAGTGTTAAAATGAGCTAGTGAGAGTAGACATCCTTTTCTTGCTCCTGATTGTAAAAGATTATCATCTAATGACTCGTCACTAAGAATAGTGCATCTTATTCACACTAGGAATGCATTTAACAGACCTTTTTATTAACACAGCACCTTCATGTGCCTTATCATAATTTCACTTTTGCAGAGTACTTGCACACTTACTACCTCACTTGTTTCTAACAACTCCTCATCTATGGGGCCTGTATTAAAAGTACAATATTCCCTGCTCTTAAACTGAAACAAATCAAGAGAATTTCAATTACAGCCCTGTCTGGAATGGCTCCGTGGATTGGGCATCGCACTACGAACTAAAAAGTCCCCGGTTCAATTCCTGTCAGGGCTTGTGCCTGGGTGGCAGGCCAGGTCCGGGGTTGGGGGTGTACGAGAGGCAGTGGATCCACATTTCTCTCTCACATCAGTTTCTCCCCCTCTCTTTCTCCCTCCTTTCCTCTCTCTTTAAAATAAATAAAATCCTTAGAAAAGAGAGAATTTCAATTATAATGAGTGTTGAAATCAGCTCCGCTTCAAGGATACAAGAGTCTGACTTTGCAATTGAAGCTTTCTGTGGCTCTGGTGGGATGAGAAGTGACCAGAACATCAGGGTAGAGGGGACACTGGTAGGAACTTGCTGTCACATCTTATTGGCCTGTCCACTTCAGCTTTCGCCTTTTAATACCATTTTCACAGGAGGAGGAAATGGAAACGGCTCACAGATTCTTCTGTTGTCAAATATGTGTGTGTGGAAGTTGAACTGAAAGTACAATAGTAGAATGCATAGGACGCTGAAAATGTAAAGGTTTGGGCTCCCCTCCCTCCCTCCTGTCTTTCACAACATATTTTAAAGTAGTGTCCTTGAAAGGGAGGAAAAATACACTACCGTATCTCAGGAGATAGGTCGGCCTAGTTTAAAGGACTGAGCATTGGAAGATGTGTTTCTGGTTTTGATTCTTCCCCTAAAAAGATCTAAGATTTGGGGAAATCACTTTTCAGATTTCCTCCTCATTAAGAATATGGGAGTCTGACAAGATTATTCTATAAGTTTGATGTCATGGTGGTTTTATGTTCTGTTTTAGTTTTAGATTTCATTCTTTCATTTAGCATAATGCCTTCGGGGTCCATCCCTGTTAGGCCTTCAACTTCATAAAGAACAGTTTTCTTAAAATCATCTTAGACTTCACTGCTACCATTAAAAATTTTTAATAAATATGGCATTTAATATAAATATAGCAAAGTGCACAAATGTTGAGGGTATAGCAATGAATTTTGCCACGTGAACACGTCTGTGTAGTTACTGTAGGACGAGGAGTTTCACCAGCGTTCCAGGGGCCTCCCTTTATTCCCCGCCAGTGATCCCTCCCCAGAGGGCGCCATTCCATCACCTTGCGATAGGATGGCCTCTTTTTGAATTACAGTAATTGACTCACACAGTAAGGAGCATGTGGTCACTTTTGTTCCCACCGTCGTGAGATTTGTCTGTGTTGTCACATACAGCAATAATGTGTTATATTCACCGCTACATGATATTCTGCGGTATGACTGTGTTATAACATAGCATACATTCTGTTCTTGGTGGGCCTGTGGGTTGTCTGTTGTTATAAATAATGCTGGCGTGCACACTCTCGGGTTGGTAATGTTTTGGTGTACGTGAGGGTGCACTTCTCCTGGCGATGCGCTAGGACTAGAGTTTCTGGGTCGCAGGGCATGGGCATGTCTGCCCTCGGTTGATGCTACCAAACAGGTTTTCAGTCTTACCATTTACATTTCACCCAGCAGTGTATCGGACTCCAGTCGTGCTCTGTTTTCACCAACACATGGTAAACTTTTAAATTTCACCATTTGGGTGGGCGTGTCGTGGCATCTCCCTGTGGTTTCAGGTGCATTCCCCTACCATTACTGAGGAGGGGCACCTTGTAGTGTGCGTTTTACCCATTAGCGTATCCTCTACCGTGACAAGCCTGTTTGTCTTTTGCTTAGTTTTGCAATTGGGCTTTCTCTTATTATTGTTTTGTAGATTTTTTTCTGTCTCCTGGGTATGAGTCCTTTTTTAGATGTAAGTATTGCAAATACTTCTCTGTGGCTTGCTTTTTCAAGACTCAGTGGTCTCATTTGATGAACAGAAGCCGTTAAAAAAGTGAGGCCCCCTTTATTAATCTTTTTTTTTTTTTTTATGGTTAGAGTTTTTGTGTCCTGTCTGAGAAATGTTTGCCTAACCCAAAGTCATGAAAGTATTCCCTGATGTAAGGTAAACATTTTATTCCTTTGCTTTTTGCTCTGGGGACTCTGATGCATGCGCAGTGGGCGTGGCATGAGGTAGAAGTCAAGGTTCATTTCCCCACGTGCACCTCCAGTTGACCCCGTGTTGCTTTGAAACAACCACTCTTTCCCCACTGTGTTGCCACGACATCCTTGTCGTAAGTCAGATCCGTGTGCGTGTGGGTTTGTAGCTGGGCCATTCTTTCCTTTTATTCTGGATTTTTTCTTTCTTTGCTGAATGTGTTTGACATAGAGCACTGTATACTTAAGATGTACACCGTGCTAATTCGATACATTTATATACTGTAATATGGTCGCTCCCGTAGCAATATTTAGCACCCCATCACATCGCATAATTATCTTTGTAGTGTTGGGGTAATTAAGTTTTTGTCTCTTACTAGCAAGTTTCATGATCATAATACAATACTGTTGTCTGTGTTTCTTACACTGTGCATTAGCTGTCTGTGGCTCGTTTTTCTCATTGCGTGTTTGTTGTACCTTAATGAATATCCATCTTAATCTCCCCACTCCCGAGTGCTGGTGAATGCCATTTTACACTTGGGTTTTGTTTTTTTTTTACAACTTTGACTTTGTAAGATTCCACATATAAGCGATATCATACAGTATTTGTCATTCTCTGACTTACCTCGCTTAGCATAATGTGCTCAAGCTCCATCCTTGTTGTCTCAAATTGGAAGGTATCTTCCTTTCTGACTGAGTAATTGTGTGTGTACACCACAGTTTTTATCCATCTACCCACTGATGAGCACTTAGATTGTTTCCATACCTTGGTTATTGTGAATAATAGTGCAATAGACATGGAAGTGCCTACATCTCTTTGAAATGCTGTTTCCACTGCCGGTCCATTCTGCTCCATTGACCCACGTGTCTGTCTTTGCACCGATACCACACTAGTAATTTTAGTAACTTTGTAAGTCTTATTGCCATGTGCTCTTGGGCCTGCAACTTTGTTCTGCTTCAGAATTGTTTTTACCATCTCCGCCCTTTGTAGTTCTATATTTTAGAATCAGCTTGGAAGTTTTTGAGGAAAAAAACACCTTTTGAGGATTTTGATTGGTATTTCAAAGAATCAATATTATATCAGATTTACTAGTTTTTCAAAGAAGCAACTTTTGGCTTTGTTGATTTTATTTCTAATATGTTTGCTTTCTATTTCATTGATATCTGCTCTTATTTTTATTATTTTATTTAAAGTATAGTATCTGACACCCATCCATATATTCTTGTCTCTTATGTTTTAATTTTTCTCTACTTGCTCATTTTTTTCCACATTTGATTGTTTTTAGGAGAGTTCTGGACCTTGTATCTGAAGAATTATAAAGCTTTGCGTGGTGTTTACTCCAGAGTAGATTCAGAGTGTCCCTGGTCGGAAGGTGAAGTATGGGGGGTCCCTTTGACCCAGGCTTGACCTTTTCTGGCTTGGAGGGCAAGGCCCTTCCAGGGTCTCAACTAAAAGCCTGAAGTATTTACTAGAGACCTTTCTCTTTTGTGGGTCCCACCCTTCAGTTTGTGTCCCTGACACGGTGAGACTACTTAGCATTCTTGTGGGCCACTTTTCCCAAAATTTCCACTTCTATAAGACATTATTTAGCTCCTATGAAGAAATAGGAGCTATCAAATTTTCACAGTGTTCCCCTCAAACTTCCTGGTAGACAAGTAGGTGGTTAATAATTTCAGACTTTCCAGGGGAGCGGGGAATTTTTTACTGATCCTTCAGTTTATTGTGGGATAACAAGAGCCCCAGATTAGCATACTGATGTATCTTACTCTCTCAGAATGAGAGTTTCACTTAGTTTTATTCCTCCTTTAAGTCACTCATTTCACAGTTTCCATCTTAGAAGCATTGTCTAATTCTGCTTCATTGCCAAGGACAATGTTTATAGCCATTGAAAACAGCAAACGCATGCTCACACGTATACATACCCATATAAAGAAGCTTCACAGCGTGTGTGTGTGGGGGTGTGAACTTCATGCTTGGCTTTGGCACACAGTATCTCAAAAACATTTTATTTTTGTTGGTATCATTAAAGTCATCCACGAGGGAGTAGTTTGGGGTTTTAGTTTTGTATCTCCTATAATACACATATTAACAGGATAGACTTTCTGAGTCAGAGCTCAACTAAAAAGATATGATGTTATTTTAAATATGGATTTTTCTTCTGAAACTGTAACAGTGAAAAGGTCAGGTTTGTGAAGCTGGAGTCCTGGAAAGAGAATCACCGATTTGTAATGCTTTTGAGAGTGTCTGAGGAGAATTTAAAATTTTCTTTATGTGCTTGGTCCTCTAAGCTTTTCCCGAAATAGCTTTGTATTTTCTGTGGAGCCTGTAGTCTTCCAACAGAAAGGCTAACTGAAGCCATCACACCATGACTAGAATACAGAAGAGAAAGGGTATGATTATGAGAATGACAGAGATGTTTAAAATCAGAATACAGGGATTCGTGTTTGCTCTAAGGATTTGATGATAGCAGCTCTGTTTAGAAAACAGCATTACTCTGAGGAAGAGAAGTTAGCTTACTTTTTAAAATCGAGAGAAAAGGGAGCATAGAACCACCTGCAGAGACATAACACAAGGAACCTTCAAATCAAGTGCTGCTCACGGTGCCTCCGCACTGGTGGTTTTTCACCCCACAGAGACCTGTGCCTTTGCCAGATTCCGGGGCCTTCCATCTTAAACAGTCCCCTCTCAGTGATTTCTCAGCGGATCTGTTATGGACTTCTGGGGACTTATTTCCTGTTGACTAATTATGATGCAGTTGGCAATGTCTTCTTCATTTTGAAGCCTCCTCCTTAAGCAGACCTCTTCCTGCATCTTTCAAAGACCTGGGAAGGGTGCGAATCTGAATCTCTTCCCTCCTCCTTCCCATCTGTCCAGATCTTAGTTGCCCACTTCCCTTGTGAAGCTTGCCTTACCCACTTCTTCCCACAGTGCGTTACAGATTAAAAATACTTTCTAACATGTAGAGTATTATGGTGGACTCTGGTTTTGAATGTTCTCTGATCAGATTCATGTCTGTCTTTTCTGCAGTATGTTCAGTCTTGGAGGGAAGAAGCTCCCTCTTCCCTTTGTTTCCGAGAGAGCAGAGAGCAGTGCTCCTTACAGTGTCAATGTCATTAACCACAGGGTGGTCTTGATTTGATGAAACTGACAGTGTCAGTCCAGGTTCTCTGAGAAGCTTGTCACCCGGACAGGATTCAAGATGTAAGAGATGCATTAGCGGAAATGCCTACAAGAGAAAATGGGGAGGAGCCTGGGAGAGCATGGACCCCAGTGCTAGTCCGACCCCCAGGGAAGAAGAGGAAGGAGAGTTGGTGGAAGGGTCTCAGCCTGGATGGGCCTTCTAAGGAAAGCCTGGCGAGGCCAGCAGGGAGTCCTCAGCCTCAGTTGCCTGTGAGATCCACAGCAGCTGGGAGAGGGCCCGCCTGTCTGTGTGTTCTTGCCGTGCTCAGCCGTCGGGGGCAGCAGCCTGTGGGAAGTGCGGCCCTGGTGCACATGTGAGGGTGGGTTTCAGGCCACAGCCGCGGGGACTGCCAGTCAGTCACATCCTGTGGTGGAGAGCTGGGAGGCACGCCTCCCTGGTCGTCATTGACATCGTCAGTGTTTTAGAGGGAAGTTTCATGTATAGAAGCTCTGAACGAGCTCTCCCTGTCTGCCATTTTCTTCTTCCGTGCAGTAATTTTATTCATTAAGATTGTTCAGGATAATCTCCTTAAGAGCAGCACTGTTGCTTCATTTGAGACTTCCTTTAGGGTGGCCTTGACGTATTTTTTTTAAAACCAAAAGTCCAAGAATGTAAAAGAAACACTGACTAATTTACCATAATCACACAGTAGTTTACTTGTAATAGAGACATTAAATTTTTTAAGGTTATGGTAGGCTAGTTGTTTTACATTTCCTTTAAAAAAACTGAGTATATTAGTTCCGTTTTAAATCGTTGCCAAGGGCCTTTTTTTTTTTTTTGAAGGATTATATAAAAGGAAAGTTACATCTAGGAAGTTTGCCAGCTGTGTTAGATAAGAAAATTGCTTTGTGAGTGACTGTCTGTGAGTACATCTAGCCCGCTCTGTTTTCATCGCCAGTATTTAGACTCTTTCATGTCAGTGAGTCTGTGGCAGCTAATGTTGCTACTCTGCCTTTTACCAGCATATAGGGCAAACTCAACCAGCAAGTAGGACAAGCTTAATAACCCTTTTTGGGCCCCAGTTTTCTATTGTTAGAACCAAGTGACAAAATGATTCTGTCAAATTTTTAGATATGTATATTTCCATATTTCTGTATATTTTTGAACAATCTCAAACTTAAAGGGAAGTTGCCAGTACAGAGTTTTGTTTTCTTCTACTATCAGAGAGTGACTCTCCGTCGTGGTGCCGCCAGACACTTCCGGGTGTTCCCTAACAAGCAGCGCTGTTGTCCCTTGTGGCTGTGACACAGCACTGAGGTCAGGAGCGCAGCGTCAGTACGTTGCTTCTGCCTCAGCACTAGGTCCAAACAATGGTCCAAACAATGTCCTTAGCAGGAAAGGGTCTAGTTCGCAGTCACACAGTTGGGTCTCCTTGATTTCCCTCTGTCCAGAACGGTATCTCGGTCCTCCCTCCACTTTCTTGACCTGGGTACTTTGGAAGATGACAGGCCAGGCCTTTTTTAGATCGGCCCTCCATTTAGGTTTGTCTGCAGTTTTCTCATAGTTGTGTTCGGGTGACACAGCTGTGGCAGGAATAACAGAAGTGACCTGCTTTTACTTCTTTCTCACAGGTGGCTCACTGCTGTGGTTTTCCCACTAGTGATGATGATCACTTGGATCAAATAAATAAGATATTGTCTGCCAGCCATCTGCACAATGAAGTTACTCTTTGTCTCTTTGTAATGAATATTTTGTGTGATATCATTTGTAAATTCCATTTCTCACCTGATTTATCATTTATTTATCATTTTCAAATGGACTCATGGATTCTCACTTTATTCTGTTCTTTTGATTGGCTGTCCTTTTATCAGTTTTATGCTGCCTTGAGTTCTCTAACTTTATAGTAAGGATAGTAAGGGCGTCTCTAACCTTACTCTTTTTTCCAGAGTCTCCACTCTTGCTTTCTAGCGGTTACGATCACCCCAGTCTGTCCTCTGTTTCTTCAAGCCAGCCCCTTACACACACATACGGTTTCATATGCAAGTTTTAGCCGTGCCTTGTGGTACCTACCACTGGTGCCTGACCTCTGGCAAAAGCCACAGAGAGTGAGACTCTTACCCAGCGCCATTTCCTTCTTTCAAGTTTCTCCTGCCTTCTGGTTTCCGCCGCTTTCGTTTAGCTCCGCAGTTTATGTGTTTTCCCAGACACAGTTCAAATTTGTGTCCAGAGGGAAGGTTGGTCCAATAGGAACAGCTTCCCCATTACAGAAGTGGTACCTACCCAGATGGTTTTTAAAAGTCAGACGGAGCAGGCATCTGGCCAGCAAAGCAGTTAAAATGAGGAGTGGGGAGAGGTTTGGTGCAAAGAGAGGCCCGTTTTGAGTAGAGGGAAAGGATTCAATTCAGTTCATTTGGAGAAGGCTTAGACTAAAGCCAAACAGTGCTTAGAAGAACTCCAAGCAAAAGAACTTGCTAGAACACTGTGTTTCAAACTGTGAATCATAAAATCAATTTAGTAAGTCACCTCTGAAAAAGTGATTTTTTCCTACTAATCTAACCCAAAACGATAAGCCAAGTCGAAAGTAAGACTGATGCATTACTGCTTTGCACTGCTACCCTCAGCTCTCCAGTGAGAGGCTGCCCTGCGGGGCCCCTGATTCGTGCCTTCTCTGCAATGTGCGTGCTGGACCTCATGTTTTACTGGACTTCTCTTGTAACACAAGCAAGCGTATAAGTAACTCTCAGTAAATGTTAAATGTGGTTATGTAACGATGAATCCAACATTTGTTAGAGTGGTGTCGGGATTGTGAAGAATGATTGGCTTTTGGAGATCCAGAGTTTCCTGGGGTAGGGGAAGTATGCACTATTTATCACTCACGTAACCTGCTCTGCCATCAGCAACTCCCAGAGTTCCCTGTTTGTGGAAGCGGCAGTGACAGAACACACCAGGATGACTGCAGTGGGGACAGTGTCAGAGCCTTTCCCCTCCTTCTTCAGCCCTGTGCTCCTTCTTTGTCTCTCTGCCTGCAGTCCTTCCTCTAGCCCCTTACACACACACACACACACACACACACACTCACACACACACCCATGAGCTCTGGAGAAAAGCACAAGTGAAGCAATCAGGAACCTCACTGTATAAATCAAAGAAAAATTTTAAAGTAAAAGAATGCTAATCCCTCTCTCAATTTTAAAAATTCAGCAGAGCTCTGGCAACTGATGATAATGAAGAAAAGAATCCTTTCAGATTCATTATGTAATGATTCCATGATCTAATTTCTCTCTCAGTAGAAGAGAGTGTGATAATATCATCATTAGCAGAGGAAGGTTAAAAGAGAACAAGATACTTCAGAAGATACCATTAAGAACAGGAAAACGCAGAGCACAGGCTGGGAGAAGAAATACTGGCAATAGAGTCTGACAAGAGACTTGTAAACTGAATGTGTGCAGACATCCTGTGAGTCAATAATAAAATGAACAACATAATCAAAGAAATGAACAAGAACTTGGAGATGGTGACAAAAGAATATGTATCAATTGCCTAAAAGCACGTGATAGTGTGCTCTGTGTCATTAGCTGTTAGGAAAATGCAAGTCACAACCACAGGAATTACTGAAAGCAAGGAGACTGGTCATATCAAGTCTTCACCTGGATGGGAAGCTCTGAGTGCTCATCCTTTGCTGGTGTGGGCATAATGACTGTACAGGTACTTCAAAACAACGGTTTGGCATTTCTTGTCAAGTTAAGTATTCCCTTAGCCTTTGGACCTTGAACTTCCACTCCTAGTTATTCACCTGAGAAAAATGAAAACCTGTACCCACAAAAAGCCTTGTGTACCCATAGCAACTTTATTCATACTAGCCTAAAACTTTGGGGGAAACCCCAAATTTTCATCAACGGGAGAGTGGATAAAAAAACTGTGGTATGCTCAGGTAGTGGAATACTACTCAGCAATTAAAAAGCAGGAATGGACTACTGATGATACAGGCAGCAGCATGGCAGAATTTCGGAAACATCACGCTGAGTAAAAGGAGCCAGGCACAAAAGAGTACATATTATAGCAACGCATTTCCATTTATATGAAATTCTTTGAAAATGCAAAGCTAATAATATACTGTGATAAAATCAGACCAGAGCATGCCTGAGTTTGACTGCAGAGAGGTGTTGGGGGATGTGCTGGAACGATGGATTGATGGAAATATTCCATAGTGGTGGGTCGCATAAATGACCCAGCTCAAAGAATCGTGCAGTTAAAATGTGTGCATCTCATGGCACGCAGACTTTAAGTAAAAAAGAGTACCCGGCCCTGTACTCTTGACTTCTCTGGCATCTGGGGATGGCTCACTTCCCCACCCTGTGGCAGCCCTGCCTGAGGGTCTTTGACAGCCATTACCCTGCAGGGAGACAGTTTTCATACTTGCACATCTGATGAAGCCCCCTCACTCAGACAAAGCCTAGCATGTGGACTGGGTACATGTCCAGGACCTGGCCAGCACAACTGGGGTGGTTGTCTTTAAAAATGCACGTGGGAATGCCTGAACAGGTCAGGAAACTATGGCCCACGCTTCCTGCTTTGGTACCATCCTTCAGCTGCAGATGGTTGTTATATTTTAAAGCGTTGTTTAAAAAAGAAAACAATATGCGTCAGATATATTAGTGTCCCTCAAAGCCAAACATATTTACTCTTTGGACGTTTACAGAAAAAGCTTACTAATTCCTGTTCTGTATTCTGATCAGCACACTACGCCTACTGCACTGAGTCAGCTTCTTACAAACTTATGATGGGTATCTTCTTGAAAAATTATGCTCTCAGCCCTTCGAAGTACGAGTTAGTGTATATTAAGTCCTTTCCTCTGCAGACTAAGGTGAACCCTGAGTTACATGGTATAATAGCTATTCCCAGGCGTGATGGATTTTCTGTGAATGGGCCTCTTTGGTTCTGTACCTGCAGCCCGGTTAAAGTGCTGCTAAAGATGGTACATCCAGAACACCTGCGCTGGCGTGTTGGCCAGTGCTTATGTGGCACGTGGCTCCCTCAGCCATTCTGCAAAACGTGTCAGCAATGCTAATGGTATCTGCTTTGCCCCAGTGGTGTAGATGGGAGGGGCCATTTTTACCCGTTAGCACTCTGGAGAGTGGGAGAGTAGTGTAGGAGGTGTTTGAGAACGTCTGGAGGTTATAGAAGGTGGTTATTTTGTCCGTCAGATTAGGAAGTCTGCGCTACATGTTCAGCAGCATTCAGATTTCCCCCATAAGGTGCGTTAGAACCAACATCAACTCACCTTCCCACCCTCTCCTGCCCTCAGCTCCTGTCTCCTGTGATTTTATTTGCCTGACAGCAAGCCACAGTGGGTATTTTAAAACTAACTTAGTGCTTCGAGCATCTCTTTATCACAAATTCTGAAGATGAACCTGGGGACAGCGGGGCATCTAAAATTGCTTTGGGAAAGATGCTGCCTCTTTGGGGGATCCCCTGTGCTCATGGCCTACACCTTCAAGTTGAAGGACCAGTGCAGTTGTGTGGACAGCCCACAAACAAGGGCAGGCAGCAGTGTGATGGCAGCTGGCACCTAATGAAAGTCTGTGGATGCTGACGAAATTCCTCTCTCTCTCCCTTTCCTCTAGGCCTACTCTGTCTATGACGAAGACATCGGGTACTGCCAAGGGCAGTCTTTTCTTGCTGCCGTGTTGCTGCTCCATGTAAGTAACTCCGTGTGATAAACGGCCGGGCGCTGCCGAGTTTATTTCACTTCCTACTTGGTTCTGTGCTCCTTATTTTTTATTCACCTGATGGATATTGCACATGGCAGGTCTTTGAAAAAATGTACCTTTGGTGACAAAGTAAGAGATCTGACATCAAGAACAGGACAGTTCTTCAGCAGAATTAATTCTGTAGGTGAGAAGGAAATCAATTGCTTATTTGGAGTTATTTTTAACTAGAACCCTCCAAAACTGAAGATGTCAATGTAACCGCCCAAATAGGAGCCGTGCCAGGACCATTGTGAAAGAAAGTGACAAGGAGGTGTTTTGCCTTTTCTGTGATTTATTTTTGTGGACTCTCTTTCTTCTCAGTCGCTTCCAAGTAACAGAACACTTCTTGAGCATCTGTTGTCAGTTCTGGGCTAGAAGGTGGGATTACAGACATGAATAATTTATAAATTGTGTTCCCAAAGGCCTCGGGGTCCAGAACGGGGCACAGAGAATGGAGGCACACACTTACTTTTTTATTCTTAAGTCCTTATTGATTTTTCTTAAGTTTATTAAAGAACTTATAGAGAATGTATTGAGTGCTTAGTGAAAGTGATACACAAAGTAAGAGAATGTTGGAGAGAAGAATTGCCCAACCCAGAACTTTCAGGAAAGGCTTTCTGGAGGAGGGGGTAGCTTTGCTGAGGCACAAATAATTCAGGGTAGGGGAGGCGAGACTGGAAAGGAAGGAAGCAGAGATTGTTAGACAAAAGGAACAAAATGAACAAATATATGGAAACACAGAAGGGTACAGCATATAAAGGGAACAAAGTAGAATTAGTTTCTATGCATAGAAACTATAGTTGGTGTAGGAATTGTACGCAGGGAAAGGTCTGAGGTGACAACGGTCAGATGGGCAAGGGACCAAATTGGGAAGACTTGGTAATCATATCAAGAAAGGTGGGCTTCATTCTAGAGCAGGGGGTCAAACTCACATTCACCGGGAGCCACATCAGCCTCGCGGTCGCCTTCAGAGGGCTGAATGTAATTTCAACTCCTTAGCAGTTAAGGAGTAGTTACATTTATACAGTCCTAAAATTACTTTGGACATTAATTAGGACAAAGGAGGGTCAAAGGTGACGTGCCTAGTTTTCTAGCTTTGGTGACTGAGTGAATTGTGGTATTTTGAGCCGAGTTAGGAAAAGATGCACCCATTGAGACTGAATGAGGAAGATGTGTTAGGAGTGGATGGTGAACCCTGTTTTGAATTCCTTGAGTTTTGCTCTTTGGGGGATATATATCTGTGTGAAGCCGCCCAGTAACCGGTTGGATACTGGAGACTGATGCTGGTGAAACAGTCCAAGCCGAGACTGTGAAAGTGCTCAGGTCATCTAAGAAGAATATAAGAAGAGCAGGATAGAGCTCAGAGATGCCAGATATTTAAAGGGCTGATGAGGAAGAGGAATCCTTGAAGAATTTCTGGACTCTCAGCGGGGAGGAAGCAACGTATAATGTCAAATGCAGGCGAGAGGTACAGCAGGTGAAGTATTTCTTTTAGCTTTACATTCCGGAAATGGAGACAAACTAGTGTATTGTGGTCCTGGTCCTAATAACTTGGCTCTAATGATATAATGATATACAATTGTGATTATTCACCTTATTCAACTTTGGATTTGATTTCTTTGTTGCATCGTCACCTGTTAGTCTTCTTGACCTTGTCCTAGTCATCCCTCTTTCTTCGATACCTCCATGGCCCGTCTGCTTGGGCCATGATTGTGGCCCTGGGGTAATCAAGCAGTTTATAGCCACAAGTGCCTATAGCTAAACCCACCCAGTATGTAGAATGCTCAGGCCCCGTGACGGGGCACAGTGACGTGGACATGCTCACCAAGGCCCAGAGCCCCCGTTCTCCCCAAAGGAGCCCGGCAGCCACTCTGATGGACGTGTATTCAAGCCATGCGTGGTCAGTCCTGCCCTCCTCAGAGTGGTCTGTGAGCACATCCCAGTTTGGCACGTCAGACCCGTTGTCCTCTTCAACACTTCGTAACATGTTGATTGAACTTCAGTCATAGGCGTAGCTCTCTGAGAAATCTGTTCTAAGATTTAACAGAGGGTTAGATACTTGTAAGTTCGTATTTGTTTGGAAACACCTTTCCCTGAAAAGAGAGAGAGAGAGAGAGAGAGGCAGAGAGAATCAAATAATCAGAAAATTCAAGTACCCAGATTTTTTTCTACATTATTTCCTCTCTTATTATAAGGGTCACGTGACAAATTTGCCATTGTAAACATATTCAACAAAATTGCTTTTAATATATGTCACAAGATACATAGAAATTAAGTCTAGGCTCTTACACTTTCTACATTAATAGTTAGAATTATTCAGTTGTTGCCAGGGCTTAAAAAATAACTGAGATACAGAAATGCCTTCAGAATCTTGAGGACAGATGAACTGATATTCAACATAGTGTTAATGAAAAACATACTGTAATTTTTAATTGACAGTATTTGCAATATTGCTCTAGATCAGCATATTTCATTAACTAACCAACCCACCCCAATAACCAATCTGAATAAGAAAAGTTAACTGTAATTTTTTTCTTCCATATTTTTGCCTACGTGGTTCAAATAGGTAGGAGAATACAGTCTAGTTTAAACAATTCATCAGATACACTATCTCAGGTTCTGGGGAGATACATTATTAGGGCCTGACTAATTTTTTATCAGTTACATAAGCTATTGCTTCTTTTTGCTGCCAGACTTCCTCTGGCAGCTCCACATTAATCATTGTCAGAGCCTGCTTCTTTGGGGATGCTGCCTTTTCCTCCCCGTGGTCATTGACATTTCACATTCACTGCCAAAGGGGGAGGGAAGACCGAAAACGAAAGGATGTTCAAAAACAAAATTCTGGGATTTTCAAGTTTTGCTGTGTCTAAGTAGTTTTAGGAAATAATTATCTTCCTGCTTGGACATTTCCAGAGGCTTTGGAAATAGCTTTGTAACTTGTTGCAGTTTAAACAGTGGGAGAGTTCAGCGTTTGTCACGATAGATGCTGTTGTATCTATTGTGATATTATAGGAAACTTATCATTTGCAGTTGGACAAAAATGTTCTAGCTGTTTTCAGACTTGGGAGATGAAATGGCCGTTTTAAATACTGCTCCTAGGAGAATGTGAAACTGGCTAATATATGAAATGCAAAATGAAAAATCATTCAAAGTAAAAGAGACCCCTGTGCTGTACTTTACATCTCGTGACTGTCTCGCAGCTGCTGGTCTGTACCTCTCAACCCCTTCACCTTGTCACTCAGCCCCCACCCCCCTCCTGTCTGGCAGCCATCGGTCTGTGCTCTGAATCCACGAGTCTGTTTCTGTTTTGTTCATTTTGTTCTTTATATTCCACACATAAGTGAAATCAAATGATATTTGTGTGTTTTATTTCAAAATAAAGCTTAAAAATTATGAATTCTTTAATGCACCTCCCAGAGAGGCAGCTTTAGGATAAGATTTAACCAATAGACTTAAGAAATGAGAAGCAGAGCTGCTTCTTAGTTTTTTGAAAATAATGATCCCACACTATCCAAGGTGACAAGGTAGAAGCTTCCTAGTGTTTTCATAAGTAAAGTGTTTGTGACATTATAAAATTCAGGACTCTCTCTCTGCTACCGTGATGCAACCTTAGCTCAAAGTACCTTAAATTGCAAAGGAAATTTATTGACTCACCAAATGGGGAAGTCCAGGGCAGAGGTGCCTTTGGCATGGTTGGATTCCAGAGTTCGAATTTTGTCACCAGTAATTTGTGTTGCTGTATCTCTGGTTTTACATTTTTTTGCCTTAATTTTACGGGTCAACCACAAAGCGGGCAACGTGGCTGCTGCCTGGCCTGGCCCATAGCCTTTCAGTTTTATAACTTCATTTAAAAGGGACCATCTTTTGCTATAGCTCCTACATGGAAAAGAAAAAGTCCATGGAGGATTCTGATTGGCCTGTCTTGGAAACCTGCCATCCCTGAATCAATTGTGAAGGCCAGGAAGCCAGGGTGTTCTGATCAGCTGGCCAAGGTCCTGAGTCACCCTGGAGAGCGGCCGGTGTGCTAGATCGGCTTCTCCTGAACAGTGGGACAGTGCTTCTGGAGGAAAGGGTTTTGGTCCAGATGATAGGGAGCTAGGATGCTAGACAGACACATCACCTCACTTTACCGTGATATCCTTACTACAAGAGTTTTAGTGCATTTTTAATAAGTCCTTTTATGCTCCCAAATCGCTTTTTTCTTATAGTCCAAGATTTTAATCTTATAATCCTTAGATTTTCCTTTTCTACATTAATTCTTGTATCAGTGCTTTGGAGCTATTTTTCTGATATCATCTTCCTGTGTCCTGTAAATATATTCAAGATATTTTACCTTTAAAAAATGGTTTATTGATCCTCCCATTTCAATATCTTAAGTTTCTCTGCTCTTTCAAAGCTGGTCTCCCTCGAAGGATAGTAAAAAGCACAACTGTGTATTTGAACTGTGGTTTAATACCTTTTAAGTCATATGGCCTTGGGCAACTTTCCTAAACTCTCTGAACCTCACTTTTTTATTCATAAAATGGAAACAGTGTTATCGTATTTCTAGGGTTCTCATGAATATTGAGTACCTTATATTATGAGCATAAAGACCCTTATCTAATAATCTGGCACAAAGAGTACAACCGAGGGATTAAATCCTGGCATACCTAATAGATGTATAGTGATTGGCAAATCACTTAACTTCGTTGGACTTCACCAGTCTAGTGTTTAAAATGTAAATATAATGCCTACTTTGCAGAATTTGGGGAGGATCAAATGGGATCATGAATGCATGTCTCTAATAACAGTAGCTGCTGCTACTCTTTCTAAAACTAATCATTAGTTGCCCACTCAATTTTCTTTTGGACTCTGGTCCCACTAGCTTAAATTGATCACCCATTAACAGACTAATAGGTTGTACAGCGTGCTTTATTGCTTATATGAGTAAATAGACATTTAATTTAAATGTGTTTTAGCATACATTGGATTTAAAAGGAAAATAAACAGCTAGAAGTTTTTATTCTACTTGCTGTTCAATGGGTAAAAAGAAAATGAAGACTTAGGAGTTCATGGTGTTCAAAATAGTCCCTAGCATCCACCTTTGTCGAAGAAAACTCAGAAAATCAGTGAAATGTTCAGTGCCTTCATGGAAAAAGGTAGATTGATTACAAAAAGATGTGAACGATCATGCAGAACAGGAAATTTAGTTTTCTCATAAATAAGGGGATTGTTTAAAATTACCAACATAAAATTTTGCTCTACAAACATCTTGATGTCTGTTACTTGGGGTGAGTCTTAAAGACGGTGGCGCACTGAGCTGTTTTGTTTTGTGGTTCACTGCCAGGGAGGCGGCGAAGCTGGGAGACGCCTCCGCCCAGTGCGTCTCCGTGTTAGCACAGATGGCAGATCACTGCCAGGGTCTGTCCCCAAACAGTGATCACACCATGCTTGTTTCTCAGATTGTACACGTGAGGCAGGTGTCTCGTTCCGTGTTTCATAATGCCATGGATGACCTTCGGTTGTCTTCAGTTACAGGGTTCAGTGCTTCCCTCCTTTCCTCAGTGAAACAGCACCGATTCCCTGACGGAGTCCCTGCACATAGGACGGGTACTCAGCATTCAGGGCCCGTCGTGTTCCAGCATCTTAATAGTAATAAAAGTGTGTTCTCAGTGACTTCATTGTCCTTTAGACCAGTTATATGTCAATGACAAATTGGCTTATCTACTTCAGTGAAATATTAATCATTGTGATAAAGTCATTTTAATTTTTTTAAGCAGGCCAGTGCCATGATACTACGCAGTGGGGGGCCACGGGGACACTCTTGTAGTAAGGTGAGGTTTCATAATAGGCATTTTCAGTTAGGCATTGATTCTCCGGTCCTGATGATTGATTTTCTTTATGCTGATTGAGGGGCAAGCTTAACAGCCAGTGCAGAGTACAGATGACACAAAGGTTTTATATGTGCCATTTGTAACAATGCGAAAGAAATTAAGCGCTAGCAGCATTACCTTTGGCTGCCCCTTGCTTCCACTCTCACGCCAGTCCTTTCCCGCTACATTTTTGCTGGCTCCTACCTTCTCCATTGACAACAGATCGCTCTCCTCGTTGGCATGCCTTCATTTATAAAGGCAGATGTATTCAGTTTTGCTAAAGTTATCCTAAACAAATATGTACTACTAGATATTTAAGTCTTTAGCTAAATTTATATATTTATAAATCTTTATAATTTTATATATAAATTTAAATTTATATGGAATATATAAATTAAATGTACATATATAAATTGAATATAAATACAAATTTATATTTAGTTTATATATTTATATGTATTAAAATATATTTTAATAAAGGCTACAGACTTCCCTGGCCAGGTGGCTCAGTTGACTGGAGTGTCGTCCTGTGCACCAAAAGGTTGCAAGGTCAGGCACAAACGGGAGGCAAGCAGTCAATGTTTCTCACATTGAGGTTTCTCTCTCTCTCTTCCCCCCCTCTCATCCTCTTTCTCTAAAATTAATAAACATATCCTTAGGTGAGGATTAAAAATGAAATGAAGGTTACAGGCTGGGCTTATCAGGGTTGTTTTTTTTTTTAGGAATTCAGTTCAAACTCTCCAATGGTTTTGTTCTGAAGAACATTTATTAAATGTGTTGTTTGTGTGTATGTGTTTGTGATAGACAGCAGACAGAGGGGTAGGAAGAGAGGAAGAGGGAGAAAGGGGGAGGGGATGACACAGAGAGAGAGAGAGAGAGAGAGAGACTAAGCTCTATACCTAAAAGCAAAGCAGAAACTTATGTCCATTGTCGTTTTCCTGAATAATTCATCTTGACCTGGCCCATACCCAGCTGTCATGATGCCTAACTCCTCATCCACATCCCCAGCCTCTTCTGCCCCAGGATTTCTGTGTCCCTGTCAAGCTCAAGTAGAGTCCCCTATTTGCTTGTCCTCTGGGAAGGCACTGTCCCTTCATCCCTGTGCCCATAGGGTCCAGCACAAGTACTTTCATCTCCCGTGTTCATGACCAAATGTAAACATGATGTAAGGCATCGAAACCTTTTGTTTTGTTTTCATGGTTTTACCACATTCAAGGAAATAAAGGCTTATCCTTTTTATAAGAAGCCAGATGGTACAACATTCAACTCATCATCATTCACTTACCAAGAGGGGGACTTTAAGGGAATTAGTCTCTCTAGGGCTGGCTGTGCTCTTTAGAGCTCGGAGGGGAAGATGAAGAGGCTTAGAACCCGGTGGTAGGAGAAGTGTTGCAGAGCAGGTGTGTGCACGGTAGTGCCTCTGAGGCTTCAATGGCAGAATGGCTACAGGAGGAAAGAATGCAGTGTACTTAATATTCTAAGTGACTGAATACAAAGGAAAAATGTTTGCTGACTTGAACATCTGGAGCTAAAACCACAGGCCCAAACAGCTCACAGGTTAAAAAAAAGAAATAAGTAAATATTTAGAGAATCAAAATGACAGTAGCTTAGTGTACTTATTTAACTTTAGGAGATTTTGTTTGTCTAACTATTTACATATTTCATTGTTTGTAAGTAGAAAATAGAAGTGGCCAATTTGTATAAGAACTTAAATAAACCATTACATTTCTAAGTGGGTAAATAGAACTCTGTTTGGTTGTTATTCAGGCAGGAAGTTAGTCTCTAACAAAGGTGTCAAGTGCCTGATCAGCCAAGGTCAGACTTTCACAGGAGTGACATTTAAAGTGGATGTTTACATAATAGTTACATCTTAGGACAGTGAGTAATGACAGCTTTCTCTGTGTGTGTGGTATAATTTTTAGAATATTGCATATGTCTCTTTCTCTGAATTCTTTTAGCTTATTGAGGCCACAATTCATTTATTTTTAAGAAGATTTTATTTATTTTTAGAGAGAGGGGAAAGGAAGGAGAAAGGGAGGGAGAGAAACATCCATGTGAGAGACAAACACGGATCGGTTGCCTTTGGCATGTGCCCCAACTGGGAATCGAACCAGCGACCTTTCACTTTGTGGGGCGACGCCCAGCCAACTGAGCCACACTGGTCAGGGCTGTTTTACTTTTTTATTTTTATTTTTTTTATACTGTGGCAAAAACCTCACTTGTTTTCACTCTTCTAGTTCAGAATTGTTAAGATAGTATTTAAACAGGATCTTAGCTCTGGTTTTCCTTTTCTTAAATAAACTTTCCAGATTATGATACAACATCATAGATAAGATTATGGGAAGAATACTTACAATTATTTAAAGACCAAGGCTATTTTTACACATTCTCAAACGTTTTAGAAACCCTAATTGCCTAATGCGCTAAGAACAAATTATTATCTATTCATTAAAGCAAGCTCTGTGAGATCCACTAACTTGATTTGAACTCTAAAAATAATGAAATTGCATTCTTTAGAAATAGTCCATGCTAAGATTTCTTTCCTTGTGCAAAATGCCTTTTCTAACAGAATTAATGTGAAATAGAGATCACTGCTTTTATGTTACCAAATCCAGCTGACCTCAGCCAACGGGCAACAGAGGATGGAAATCCCTAACTATGTAACATCAGCCAAGGGGACATCGGTCTTTCACACGCTCTAGCGTTCTCGAGAACAAGGCTCGGAAATCAAGGCTTTCCCTACACAGGCATATGAAGCCAGTAGGGGCTGAAAATGGCAGATCTCTTCTCTTGTCCACTTTTTGCACAAGAGCTTCTCTGTGCTCCTTTGGGGACCAGATACCATGGATCAGGAAGACCCTGAGGAAGTCAGTTAGGTAACATGATGGTGGCAACTGGAGCATTGTCAGATCTTTTCCTTTCTTTTTGTTAATCATGTTGTAGCTTTTTTATCTCTGCAGCCTAGAACTTGGAAGTCACAGATATTTCAGGTCCTTATAGGTGTCCCACAGGCCATCTGTCCTTTTTTTTTATTTTTAATTTGAAAAATATTTTTCAATTACAGTTTGCATTCCATTTCTTTTGTACTGGTTTCAGGTGTACAGCATAGTGGTTGGGCAGTCATATACAAAGTGTTCCCCCTGATATTTCCCGTACCCACTGGGCACCAGACATAGTTATTACAGTGTTATTGACTGTATTCCCTGTGCTGTACTCTACATCCCCGAGACTGTTCTGTAACTACCAGTCTGTACTTCTCAATCCCACCACAATTTAGAGACTCTTTCTTTGACTTTAGACTTCATTCTCTGTTCAGATAAAAATACCTGTGGGAGGCCATATTAGATTTTATTGGTCATTTAAATTTGAATGATGGAAACACACAAGATTCTTCCTGAAAAACTTTTTTATGGAAAGAAAAAGAGCAACATCAGTAAGATTCTGGGAGGGCAGTATCGCAGTATCTACCATAACTAAAAGTGCATTTATCCTCTGACCCAGCAGTCCTTCTCTGGGGATAGTATTGAGGGAAAAGGTCAGCGATCTTTTATGTAGGAAAGGGGAGAACGTAACAAGAGGTGGAATTCTTTCACTGGCATTCAGAGCCACTTGCAGGTGGAGGAGGGAGCACTGGGGCAGTTACAAAGTTACGCAAAAGAGGGGCCAGTGACTGGGGACAGAGAGAAGGGAGACTGCTACCTTTATATGTTTTTACGTTTTTTTTTAGTTTTGAATCACGTGACTTTGTTACCTGTTTTTAAGATGGCTTAGTGAGTGAATGAATGAAGGGTGATTAAACCAACAAAAGAGGATAATTCACCCTAAGTGAGGAAGCTACAGACTTTGAACACAGATTTTTCACCTGTGACATCGCAGAAGGCTGGCTCTGAAGAGCTTCGCTCACTAGAGGCCTTCGGCTGTTAATGTGGAAAACGAACAACGTGAAGGGCATTTTCTGACACTCTGACCAAGTGCCACTCGGTCATGTTCTGTATTTCTGTGGTTCTGTAGATGCCAGAAGAACAAGCATTCTGTGTGTTGGTGAAAATCATGTATGGCTATGGCTTGCGAGACCTCTACAAAAACAACTTTGAAGATTTGCATTGCAAATTTTATCAGCTGGAGAGACTGCTGCAGGTAAGTGAAAGTTTGGTTGAGTTATAGAAAAGTCTGATACAGTTGATGAAGTGTCATGATTTGTGAAAGTTTAATGGAGTTCTACAAAATGCAAATGGATTTGGTTTCTGATCAATATCTACAGTTCTTTTTAAATTTATTGTTGTTCAGTTACAGTTGTCCCGCCTTTTTCCCCATAGCTCACCCCTACCCCGTCACCCCC
>VMDR010012877.1:0-25826 GCA_007922815.1 Macrotus californicus | reverse complement strand
TTTATGTTCAGAATTCTCATTTTTGTGGATTGTGGTTCAAATGCCAACTTAGATTCTAAAGCCCCTGCAATGCTATTCTGGTCTTCCCGTCTCTCCCTGTCCCCTCCACACAATGTGTTGCTTATAAGAACCCCCACGGGACTCCATCCTCCATTCTCATCAGTGCAAGATAGACAGAACAAGGATGGGGACATTGAGGGTGGCTAGGGTAGCCTCTTCTTTACTGTGGGGGAAATTGAAATCAGAGATCTACCCATATCTGCTCCATGGGAAGGGGCGCCTCCTCATTTCTGTAGAAGAGTAAAAATCAGGAGTTCATGGGACCCAGGGGACTGGTGAACACCTGAATCTGCATGCATAAGTATTCATGCATACAAGACTTTACTGGAGAGCGGATCCATGACATACACTAAATTTTCAAAGGATTCTATGACAAGAGTTAAGAAGCACTGTTATCAAGTTTCATTTCTTATTTCCTTAAGTTTCTTTTTTCTTTTGCTTTATTGGACAAAAATACTTTCTAACTATAAAAGCAATAGACACACGTTGAGATGGTTTAAAATACAGTTCAGTGAATGGGAAAGAATCTTCCCCCTCTTGCATCCACAGCCCCAACACACACCCACACATTCACACATACACACACGACACAAGCTCTCAGTAATACCTCCATAGGACTTTGATCTGTATCTCCTCATACTCCTGTGTAATAAAAATAAAATGATACCCATTTGTAACATTTTATTTGGGCTTCTACATGTCAATAAATTAAAAAGTTGAACATTTTGATACAAAAAATGTTTAGAAAACATAAACAGAAAAAATTTTAAAATATAACATAGGTATTGATGGAAAGGTGTTAAACCTCAGTAAAATACATAAAAGACTTTTCTTTTGTCTATTGGAATGATAGGCACACGCATGTGCACATGTGCACACACACTGCTCAGTGCTGGTGGGAGTTCAGAGGAGCGGGCCCTTCCACCTACAGCTGGTGGCATTGAGAATTAGTACACTCTCTTCCTTTTTTATTCCCTTTCTTTGTGTCTTTGTTCTGATGGTTGTGGAGTTTAAGTACGTAGAGCAAGTAGAATCTCGCTCAACTCTTTTATCACTAACCCTCCACTTGTAATTCTTCTTTGTTCTAAATATTTATTTTGCTCCACCTAATTATTTAATACTACACTTGAAATTTTTATCCCTCATTTGAATTTCCTGTCTCTTACTGCTTTTACTTGCCCCTCATATGGCTCCAATGTTAATGCTTTTCTCTTTATTATTCTGTTCTTTTTTAATGTAAGCCTGTGTTAGCCTTCTCAACCATCTTATTTTTAACCACATTCATTTCTTTACTGTCTGTTTTTTAAATGACTTGTTTAATATTCTACATTATAAAGTATGGCCTATCTTACAAAGTCTTCTGAAATTTCCTCTGAGTCATACATTTATTTCCAGGTACAGCAATTAACACAATGAGCAGCATGGCATATTTAACAGTTGTTGGATATCACCAGGTTTTCACAGAGTCCTTTGACCTATCCATGTTTACACCACTCATCATACCATAAAAGTTTTTCATCCGATAATCTTGGACTATTCATATACATGGGCATAGAACTGGTAGAGATGGAACTCCGAAGAAATTCACTTCAGTAAATACTAATGGAGTGCTGAGTCCCTTCCAAGTACACACTGAGAATCTAGGTTGTCATTTAGCTTAATCTGAGATTTTCAGCTGTTCTAAAAACATCCTTATTGAATATTCTAAAGTAGTCAAGAAACCCTTCTTGTAAAGCCTAAGTTTATCCCAGCGTTCAACAAGATATGCCTGTAGTTTCTCAGAAGCAGACTAGCTTCAGCTGGAATCTTGGCCCTGCCTTTACTAGCAAGACAAGGTATGCTGTGCTAGAGATGATCAAACATTGATGGAAGCCTCTGGCCCAAAAGAACAATGGAAGGATTGAGTTCAGACTCGAATTTTTTTAATTTATTTTTTATTGCATTTTTTTCATTACTATTTATCCCCCTTATGCCCTCTTCCACGTCCACCCCTCCCCCTCCCCCTAATTATCACACTGTTGTCCATGTCCAAGCACCCTTTTTTCCTTTTTCTTGATTCCTCCACTCCCTAACCACCTCCCCAAAACATATGATTCCACATATGAGTGAAATCATATGATACTTGTCTTTCTCTGACTGGCTTATTTCTGGCTTATCTCTGACTTAGCATAATGTTCTCTAGGTCCATCCATGCTGTTGCAAAGGGTAGAGTTTTTTTTCCTTCCTGTGGCCAAGTAGTATGTCACTTTGTAAATATATTGTGGGAGAAGGGTGGTGGAATGTGACTGAATCCATTGCACTTGCTCCGATGGGCGTGATGGGGTCCAGGGAAATAAGAGGCACATGTGGAGCATGAGTGCATGGAAATCATGGAGATGAGGACCCAGACATCTGGAAGAAATGGAGCCATTCTATTAGATCCACTGCCTGCGGCTAGATCTGCTCAGCAGACCAGAGGCAGCGCTGCTCAAACTCTAAGGTCCTGGTACCACCTCAGATGCATGTTCTTTTCCCTGAGTCTTACACAATGCCTGCAAAATCCTTCCACCCTCAATAGCTTTGTCAGCTTGGCTACATTACTTTAGCTATGACTCGTTTTCCTTTTCTGAGAGACAAGGGAAATCATTACTACTGTAGGGTATTGTGAGATTAAATCAGGTAAAACATGAAAGATGCTTAACATGGTACCCAGTGGCTGGGTCCGTCTGTGACTAGGAGTGCCTTCCTCCCACACATCCCTGGGCTCTGGTCCTCTGTCGCCACAGAGCTCATTCATTCCTCAGAGACTCGAGTGGCTGTGCACCAGGTACCAGAAAACAAAGTGCCTTTCACACTGCTGCTCTCATTCTTCCTCACAGAACCATTTGATGGAGGAATCATATTCTGCCTTTTAAAGCTACGAAGCTGAGGCTCAAAAAAATGAGGCAATTTTCTCAAGAGCTCACAGCCAGTGAACCGTAGAGCTACGATTCACACACAACTCCAGAGCTAAAGTGCTTTTCCTCACACCTGGCCCCAGCCCTGGAATGAATTTTCTGTCTTCCAGAGCACATGTTGTGAAAGGGGACTTTTAGTTAGAAATCTGTGTTTGCTATTCCAGACTTACACTACAGAGACGTCAGCCATCTTTGGTGAGCCACACGTGCTGAATTCTCTGTTCACTAGACTCTAAGATGCTTGAGGTTAGAGACCTTGTTTATGTTATTATAGTTATATCTTCATAACTCATTTTCAGGACAGTGAAAGATGCTCACTCAATTCGTATACATTGACTATATGAAAAAATGTTTTATAAGGCATGTACATGTCCTGTAGTGAATTAAATCCAAGTGCAGTTGAGAAGAAGAGGAGAATAAAACACGGAGAAACATTCTTGCCAGCTCAAAGACAGCACATGCTGATGCTCTCAGTACAAGCCCTCCAGCTACACACACTTCCTTCTTTCTTGGACAATGCAAAGATGTGCATATTCATATCTGACTATTTATTTTTCAGTATGTGAAGAAATATGGGAACGTTTTCAGCATGGAGTTTGGCATCTGGCCTACAATTATTGTAACTGGATTGCCCTTAATCAAAGAGGCCCTTGTCCACCAGGGCCACAAGTTTGTCGACCGCCCCGTATCCCCTATTCGAGAACGGATCTTTAAGGACAATGGTAAGTTTCTTCACCAATGTCGGATGTGTGTGTTTAACAATTCTAAGGTCTGCTGATGGTGCCTTGGGGACTAGACCTCTCCAGCACACCCTAGAGACCCCGCCCATTGTGAAATTCCTGCCTTAGTGGAAGCCTGATGCTCTCACTTCCCTATGACGGTTGCCTCTCCAAGGATTGCACTGGATCAGCCCTAATGTCAGGGATTTAGAATAAACTGCATCTCCTACAAGAACTCACTGTGCACGCTTTGATGAACGAGTGACCAGGCTTTGATAAACAATGCAGCATTCCATGATGCACTGAAAGGGCCAATACCTTCTCTCTTTCTGGTTTCCCACTGTAGATCCCTTCCAGTAGGGTAAGGGATATGGATGTGCTTCCTTCCGTTGGTTTTGTCATTTCTTCTTCTTGACTGTACGTCCTCATGCTTTATCGTCAAGGCTGTGTCCACAGGCTATCTCAAGCCTTACAGTCTACATTTGAACAGCTTGGCATGAATAGTTTAAATTATCATTAAAGAAACTTAAACATTTAAAAACCTAAATGAGAAACTCAAATTTATTACTCTACCAAAGCACAATTTTTTCGGATGCTTCCCATTCCTCTTTGAAGTATTTTATCTATTAAGTCTACATCCCTCTACTCTATTATCTGCAATGTGAAGCACAGCGCTAAGCACCAGCAATAAGACAATGAGTAGAACAGATAAAATCCATGTTCCTATATAAGTCAAGTTCTATTCATAGAGAAAGACTATTATCTAACTGTAATAATTTAAAGCCTTTTTGTCAATATGTGCAGAATGCACTTATTGGGACTATCTAATCTAGTCCTGGGATCCAGGCAAAACTAATGTGAGTGACAATTAATTTAATCAAGTAAAGAAGCAGGCAGGCAGAGGGAATAGAATATAGAAATTCCCTGAGATGAGAAGGATAGTGAACTTGAGGAAGTGAAAAAGTGGCCAATGCGGCAAGAACAGAGATGAAATGGAGTAATGCAATGGAGGTGAAGCTGCAGAGCTTGGCCAGGAATAGTTTATGCAAGTTCTTGATAAGGATGTTGGGTTTTATCCTAAAAACAGTGAAGCTCCTAAATGGTTTCCGGTAGAGAAAGGAATCATCATATAGACATTGTACATTTTAAAAACTTATTTTGGTTGCAGAGTAATGACTGAAATAAAGGAAGCAAGAGACTGTTGCAGCATTTTAGGTTAGAGAAGGTGACAGCTTGGACTAGGAAGGTAGCAAGATAGAACAGTACACTAGGTTAAACTGGGACAGTGGCAGTGAAGACACATGGATTTAAGATATTTAGGAGGTAAATCCAGTATGACATGATGACCTAGAAGAAGGGAGAATAAAGGGAGAATGGAGTGGTTAGGTAGTCATCCAAACAGGTGTATTGATGGAAAGAAGGGACGTTTGGAGGACAAGGTAAGTTTGGCTTGAGTGGGAAGTTGTATGGAGAAAAGCATAAATGCCATCGTGGATATGCTGAGTTTGAAATGCCTGTATAGCTGGTAAAGTCAAGCAGACAGTTGTATATTTGTGTCTGGAGCTCAAAGATAGAAATTGAAGGTCACTATCAATAGATGTCATTTAAATTTTTTAGGTGTGAAGTTTTCCAGAAATGGAGTATAGGGTAAGAAGAGAAGACCTTCTCTCAATGAACGCCATCATTTCAGAACTGGGTAGAAGATGAACTAGCCAGAGATATGGGAAGTTCTCTGCTTTCAGAGAATTAGGAAGAAAACCTGGAAAGTGTAGTGTCCGGAACACCATTGGAAAAGAGTGTTTCAAGAAAAAAAGTATCTCATGCTGCTGAAAAACCAAGTAAGATGAGGTTAAAAGGTAACCCTGGATTTGACAGCAAGGAGGGTCATTTCATTGAGAGGGTAGAGCCAAAGCCAGACATTAAAAGGAGTTGAAGAGTTTTCTAGAAGTGAAGAAATGAAAGGAGTGTGGCCTTACCTGTGTTATGCGAGAAACGATGGTCTGTTGAACACACCAGGATGTTGTCTTTTCCTTTGCCTCTGGAATATTCACTCCTCTGCTTTCTTCAGTCATTTCTTCATTTATGAAGGTTCAGCTTAGATGGGACCTCTCTCCTATAAGACTCATTCAAGCCTTGCCTCTTTACAAACATGGATTTCCTTACCCATGAGTGCATTCTTAGTGTGTAGCACAACATGAATACTTAAATATAGCCATGTGACTAGTGATGAAAGCATGGGCTTTGCAGTCAGGTACATGTGAACTTCAATGCCTGTTTGGCTGCTTACTAACCCTGTGTGTGACTTTGCAAACTTTACTTTATCCCTTCTGCCTCATTTTTTTCATCAGCAAAATTGGAAAGGGGATGATAATTGTATTTACCTCACAGAGTTTCTGAGTACTAAATTACGTAATGCATAAAAAATACTAACATGCCTGTTATTGCCGCCAACCAGTACATGAGAGCAATTATGTTCATTGCTCTGGGATGATTGCTCTGAATACTGCTCAGCTGCCTAATGCCTTTTCCTTTCTACAGTCTCATATGAATTCCCGCACCATTTGTTGGCTTTCTTTTCATAATGCGGGCTTTCTTTTTTGCAGGACTGATCCTGTCCAATGGCCAGCTATGGAAGGAGCAAAGAAGGTTCACCCTGACAACACTAAGGAACTTTGGTTTAGGAAAGAAGAGCTTAGAGGAGCGCATACAGGAGGAGGTCTATCACCTCATCCTGGCAATAGAGGAGGAGAACGGTGAGTGTCCTCCTCTAGGACAAGTGCAGGAGACTGTGGCTCTCTTTCATTCACTGAACAGATACTTACTTAGTATTTACGTGCCTGTCCTGTGCCCCGCACTGTGTTGGGCACTGCGGATATCATTGAACAACTAGCCATGGCCCTGCCCTCATGGAGCTCTAGAACTAGGCACAAGAAAAAGGGCATTAAAGACATTATTGATTTTAAACCCTGGTCATCAGTTTGACTTCCTAGGCACTGAGTGAGTACTTGCTGTATATCTGACCCAGTCTAGGGTGCTGTGGCCAGAGCCTCAGGTGTGTTTCTGTCCTCGGGATGTTGTATGTCATGTAGACTCTCAGTAGAAAACAGAAGCAAATCAATCTGAAGGATCTACCTTTTCTTCCACCTCTAGGACAGCCTTTTAACCCTCACTTCAAGATCAACAATGCAATCTCCAATATTATTTGCTCCATCACCTTTGGGGAGCGCTTTGAGTATGAGGATGATCAGTTTCAAGAAATGCTGAAGTTGATGGATGAGGTCATACGTCTAGAGACATCAGTGTGGTCCCATGTAAGGGTTCCCTTTTCATTTCTTGGTTAAATATACTGGGACTGATATCAGGCACGGGCTTTTTTTTAAGCTATAATCTAACCCTTTAAAATTGAGTTCAACACAAACTTATTTGAAATCAACCTGTGACTAAAGTATTTTAGATAACATAATTAAATATTTATTGTATACAAAGAACAGTTTTAACATTTATGTGAAGCAGTGAACTGTATATACCATACACCTGTGCACTTAGGTTGTTTTATTTACAAAGGCCAAGAGTGCCATTGCCTTTGAGTCCCCCATCCATGTCCCTCCCTAACCCAGCCACCTCAGACCTCCTGTCTCAGAACTTTTCTTCTGTGTTTGGATCCTCCTGGGCACCCTGTTTTGAGATTCACTTGTATTAGTTGCTATTTTTAAAAATTCTGCATAGTATTCCATTTTATGGATATGCCACTGTTTACTACTCTCTTCTCTATTGAGAGACACTTGTGTTATTTCCAGGTTTTCAACGTTATAAGTAAAGCAAGCTACCATGAACATTCTAGTACAATTGTTCGGGTGGATACATCCATTCATTTCTCTTCAATATAAACCTGCACATAAAAGATACCAGGTTTCCAAAGCTTTTACCCTGTTTTCATGCCCATCGGCAGGGTATCATCAGTCTCCTAACTTCATAGGGTAAAGCCATTTGGGGTTCACACCTCGCCCCTTCCTTGACGGGCCTTGCACTCCATTTTTGTCCTGGGGGACTCTGAGTCTGTCAAAAACCCTGTGAAGCTTCTTGGTCTCTCACTGTTCTGGGTTTGGAAGGCACGTCTAGGTGAAAATCAGCCCCAAGTCTTGAAGTGTCCTCTCTGGTGTCTAGAAACAGGTTTATTTTTATGTATTCCTGACAAGCATCTTTGCCTGGAGCTCTGTGGATCCTTCACACCAAAATGGATAAAGAAGTTAGGGTGAGTCCTGGCACATACAAAGGCCATAATGAATGTGAGCTGTTACATTTATTATTATTGTCAAAGTTATTTTTGAATCCCTTGTTCTCACTTCCAGTCATGGTAGTCCCCAACTCAGCGATTCCATTTTTGCTCTTCCTATTAAGACAGAACCCAGGAAGTCATGAGAGTTGAGGGTAGCTAACTAGCTGACTTTCTCCAGGAAAATGAAATTTGTAAAGGAGTAAGAAGGGACAGCAGAGTAGGGATAATAACCATTTCTTAGACTCCCAAAATAGACCAGGCACTTTGATGGAGAACTACACATACTTTACCTGAGTTAATTTTCACAGCAATCTCTTAAAGATGAAATGAAGCGTCATGGTGTATGCAGGCAGATATGAGAATGTGTGAGCAATCTGCATGGTGGTGCACCGGCCCTGTATTGGATGCTTAATGGATCTCATGTCATTTGCCACCAGAATAGCCCTGGGCCCCATCGGCAACTAGTTAAACTGAAAAGCAACAAGTTACATCCTCCTGCTCCTCGTTATTATTATTACCAAAGTATTACAGGTAGGAAGCAGCAGAGCTATTAGCCAAACCTATGTCATGTCGTAAGTCTAGGTGATTTTTCATTATGTTAGGCTATCTGTTTCCTACTAGATATTATTAGAGAAAATATATTCAAACCCAACTTTATTTCATTAAAAATGAAATAAGGAGATTACTTTAGTGGGGACAAACAAATGCATATATATAACAAACATATGTGCGTGTATGCATGTGTACATATATATGTATGTATAGATGTATATGTATATATACGTATTTTGGGATATATATACATTATACATGTTTTGTGATATATATACATACATCATAAAAGAGTGTTAACTGCAATGAAGAAAAATAAGGGAATGGAAAGAGGGTGACAGGGGTGCTCCTACTCATTGGATCGTTAGGGGAGGCTGAAAATGGAGCAGCACTTTAATGAAGTGAGGGGCGGGAATTCCAGAGATTTCAGAGGAAGAGCCTTCCAGATGGAAGGAATAGCAAATGCAAAGGCCTAAACAGAAACATCCTTAATGTCCTTACAGAGACAATGGCGGGGACTGGAGAAGGTAAGGTGGCCGGGAGCAGCAGGTGTGTGCAGGGACCTGCTCTAGGGAACAGTGTAGCAGTTTACCTGCGTGTCTTGGGAGTCATTGAAGAATTGATAAACAAAAAGTGAAGTGATCCTATTAAACCAGCGATTTTCAACATTTCTCATCTCATGGCACATGTAAACTAATTACTCAAATTCTGAGGTGCAGCAAAAGTATACATTTTCTGCTGATCTGACAAAAATAGGTATAATTTTGATTCATTCACACTGGACAGCTATTGTGTTGGTTGCTGTCATTCTTTTTTTAATTTTACAATCTAAGGAAAAGGAGTTCTGTGCCTCGGAGTAAATAATCAGACACTGCATGTTTTAAAATTCTTGCAGCACACTGGTTGAAAATTACTGGATTAAACTGTTAAATGATCACTTCGCAGTTCTGTGGAAAATAGACTGGGAATAGGGTTCAGAATGAAATCAGAAAAACTATTAGAGGCTCTTACAGCACCCAGACAAGAGACGGTGGTTTGTTGGAGGAGACAGAGCAGTTGGGGTGGTGAGAAATGCTCTGAAACAGTATATTTTGGATGGAGCCCTGAAATGCTTTGCTGGAGGGATAAGAAGAGGGATGAGAGAGAGAAGAACAGTCAAGGGCCAAGTCAAGCCAAGGCAAACAAGAGCTAGAAAAAGCACGTTTCTACTGTCTTGAAAAGTAACAGACTGGGACCATGGCGTCTCCATCATTGTTCTGTTTTTCTCAACCAGCTCTATACTACCTTTCCACGGATAATGCACTTCGTTCCTGGACCCCACCAAGCACTCTTCAGCAAATGGGAGAAGCTGAAATTGTTTATTTCTCATGTGATTGAAAAGCACAAGAGAGATTGGAATCCTGATGAAGCAAGAGATTTTATTGATGCGTACCTCGAGGAAATAGAAAAGGTGAGGAAACCACACACAGCTGTTTCCTGTGCTTTGTTTTTGAAGGACAAATGGAGATGTACTGGTTTCCTATGGATGCTGTAAGAAATTAACTTAGTGGCTTACAACAGCACAAATTTATTCTCTTCCAGCTCTGGAGGTCATAAGTCTGCAAGTAGTTGGAATGGGCTGAAGTCAAGGTGCTGGCAAGGCTGACTCCTTTGAAGGCTCTAGGGGAGAAGCTGTTTCCTTGACCCTTTCAGCTTCTAGAGGTTGCCCGTATTGCTTGGCTCATGTCCCTCTCCTTTCTCTTCAGTCATCAGTGTAGCATCTTCTCTGCTGCCACCCTTATAGCTTCTCCTTACAACACTCTTGCCTCTTGTGATTGTATTGGGCCCCCTGGGATTCTCCAGATTACCTTGCCATATGAAGACCCTCAACTTAATCATATCTATAAAATCCCTTTTTTCACGTAACATCTACTGGTTCCAGAGATTAGACATGGACATCTTTGTGAGTCATGATTTAATTTATAACAGGGGAGTAAAACTAGAGGCAGGATTTCCTACAGTGTAAGAGTAGCATTATCTTGCTCTGGCTGGTGTAGCTCAGTGGATTGAGTGTGGGCCTGTGAACCAAAGGGTCACCAGTTTGTTTCCCAGTCAGGGCACATTGCCTGGGTTGCAGGTCAAGTCCCCAGTAGGGGGCATGTGAAAGGCAACTACACATGGATGTTTCTCTCCCTCTCTTTCTCCTTCCCTTCCCCTCTCTCTAAAAATAAGTAAATAAAATCTTTAAAAAAAAGAGAATAGCATTAGCTTAGGATGGATGAGGCAATTAGAAGTGAAGATAGGGGTTTGGTGATTTTTGGCTTGAGGACTTGGGAATGCCCAAATACTTCCTTTTCATATTCTAATCTCTACCCTCTGAAGGTGCTGTATAAAAACGGAAAAATAAGACTTGAGCCTCAAAGCTGTGTTTTATATTACGTGGACCTGTGCCCAATGACCCACCCGCCCCACCTTCCCCAGTACAGAACACAAGGGAAGTTGAGTCGCATGCCAGAGTTTATCCTCAAGGCTTGATTGGGATCCCATATTGCCCACTTTCCAATGTTATAGGAAAGAAACGGGGGCAGGGGGAGCCAAACTGGATGCGTACCATTTAAAACAGCACTCCTGATGAATACGCTTCATTGCATTAGTTTCGTAATTTTTGACTATCACATTATTTGTTTCTCCTGTGGAAGATGGCAGAATGGTGGATTTCTTCCACATCCCCTTTCTTATTTCACCTTATTGGCATGATATTAATAGAAACATTGATTTCTGCTCAGAGGAGGGGACTTGACTTGTTCTGTGGTGTGCAGGTGTGGGACTCACGTTAAGAGGAATGTTGACAAAGTGCGGCTTTCAGAGGAAGGTGGTAATGATGATGGGCTGCCCTAAGGAATGACTGGTACATTCGGAGAGTTTTCATCTACAAGAAGAAGATTCACTGAGGGATACAAAACTTGTTGTACATAGAAGAAGTAAATTATTCTTTCTAGTATCAGCATAAATATTTGTTGAGTATTTGCTGTGTACCCTTTGCCTCTCATATGATTCATAATGTCATCCTCAGAGGCATGTTTTGTTATTTCTATTTATAAAACAGGAAACTGAAGCACAGGCAGGTGAAGTAACCTGCCTGTGTTATAGAAATAGTGACCACTGTGGCTAATATCGGAACCCATGCCCATCTCTCCACTGTACGAATAGCTTCTCTTTCCACTGTACTAATTGCTTCTCCCAAATTATAGGCATTAAAAACTAGTTTTGCTTTCCATTCACCCAAACTCACAAAAGCTCCCAGCACTTGGGAAGGATTGTGCTAACAATATTGCTGTAATGAGACTCCGCCTCCTGAGGAGACCAAATGGGAAAGCTCATCCTAGGGCTCCCTCCGCCCACATGCTCTCCCTAGGATGAAGCCCCTCTGTGTTGTGGTAACCGAGAACCCTCTACATCCACTAATAAGCATGGTGCTTTCTAGCATACGGGCGATGCTACTTCCAGTTTCCATGAGGAAAACCTCATCTTCACCACCCTGGATCTCTTCTTGGCTGGCACCGAGACAACTTCAACGACGCTGCGCTGGGCTCTGCTTTATATGGCCTCCTACCCAGAAATCCAAGGTGAGCCCGTCAGTGGGTTTCCTAAGCCAGCACACAATGGTGCCTCCTGGAGCGTGCCGCCCCAAAGGTGGGAGCAGAAGATAGCATGGTAGACTGGAAAGATGGATAGGATGGTCATGAGGCCATGTGGACTTAAGAACGGGCGCATTTGGCAATTTTTCTGTCATGATTGTGACGGGTCCCCCTAATACAAATATAACACAGAGTCCCTGCCCTCAGGAAACACAAAGTCTAGCAGGGAAAACAGTGACGTTAATTGACATTTTGCTGAATGCCAGGAGAGAGTTACATTCTCACGTGAAATCTTGTTCTAGGGGAGGTGAGATGTCAGACAATACAAGAAAAAAAAAAAGGAAGGAAGGAAGGTGGGAGAGAAGGAGGGAGGAAGGGAGAGAAAAAAAAGAAACCTGGTCCTAGCCTTCCCTCGTTTGAAGTTATGCCTTCCATTGCCCTGTAGATAATGTTCAAATTTCTTAGTTCGAGACATCATGCCCTCTGATGTGCCTCTTACTTCCTGTCAAACTCACCCCACCCACGCTGCATGGTGGCCTCTTTAAATCACATGTCCTTTGCTTTGTCATTGTTTATGCCTCTGTGTCGTCGCACCAGCTCTTCCCTCTACAAGAATGTGTTTCCTTAGATTCTGCCTGGTGAACCACTAGCTCTGCTTGAAGAGTCTGCTAAGCGCTACCTGTCATTACATGTTTTTCCAATCCATAGAGAATGACCAGCATCCTTTTTCTCTAGAGATGACCTAACACACCTCTGTTACTGTGTTTATTGCACATTACTTATACACCTTCCTCACAAACTGTAGTTCACTCAAGGACAGGCACTGTTATAAACACTTTTCTTTTTCCAGGCCCCAGAAGAGAGATCAAATTTGTTATTATACAGTTTTTTAAACTGTGGGTAACAGTTTATGAAAGGGATATAACATGAATTTAGTGGATCAAAACCAATTGTTTTCCTAAAATGAAAACAGAAAAGATCAGCGAGCTTCCCATGTACTAAGGATAATTTGTTCATGCAAATATGTATATCTCCTGAGTCATGATGCAAAGTGCCTTTGCAACTGTGAATTACATTATTTTTTTGAAGTTTAAAAGCTGCTTAGTTAGGATACAGACTTGGTCTCTATAATAGAGGCTGCAAAGTAACAATGGCTAAAGATGATAGAAGTTCTCACCCATGTTCAGAGCAGCATTAGTCACAGTCTCCAGGAGGTGGCACTGTGTCCATGGGTGAAAGACTGGATAAAGGAAATGTGGAGTATAATGGAATATCACTCCACCTTAAAGAGGTAGGGAATTCTGACTCATGCTGAAACATGGGTAAACCTTGAGGATATCATGCTAAGTTAAATAATGCAGTTACACAAAGACAAATACTGTGTGATTCCACTGTGGAAGGTATGGAGAGTAGTCACATTCATAGAAACAGAAAGTAAAAAGTACATGCTGGAGCCTGGGGAATTGGGGAGATGGGGGAGGTGTTGTTCAATGGACATAGTTTCAGTCCTGCATTTAAAAACATTCTGAAGATTGGTTACATAACAATGTGACTATACCTAACACTATTAGACTGTACACTTAAAAAAAGTTAGTGATAAATTTTATGTGTATTTTACCACCATTAAAATGTTGTTAAATGAACAGTAAAAGTATTAAAAAATAGAAGTTTATTGCTCTCAGGTATAAAATTTGAACCACACTCTGCAGAGCCCTGTGGGCTCCAAGCTCTCCAGTGTGTTGTTGTAAAATGAGGCCCTCGCTGGCACTGGCAGATACTGCTCCCCACGAAGCCTGCTTTTCCACCATGGAGACGGGACGAAGCGGAAGGGCACATGCTAAGTATTACACATTCCGCTTACACACATTCCATTAGTCAGAACTTAGTCCCATGATCACTCTTAGTCAAAAGGGGAATCTGGGAAATGGAGTCTTGGGCCTGATATCCAGGTATCCAGCGAAAATCTCTATTGTGGAAAAAGAAAAAAAAAGCATACTGGGGGCAATTAGCAGTTTCTATTATTATTTGGGTGCTCACCTCAATCAGGTAGTATAAATCTCAAAATATCCCGAAGACGGAGGTAGATTTAGTCCCACTTAATACGAAGAGGAAACTGAGGCTCAAAGAGTTTAAGTACCTTGCAGCAGTAGTTTGGTAGAGCAAAAACGTACAACCAGAATGGTTTCATCCCACAGCCTGCTTTCCACTCTCCATCTATACCCTCTTGAGAAACAAGTTGATAGAGCTACTGCAGTGTTGGGCATTTTGATCCTAGTTATTCCATTCCTTAGCCAAACCAGGCTCAGGGAAAGTTATAAAATAATAGAACTTTCTTTTCTCTTTAAGAAAAAGTACAAGCTGAGATCGACAGAGTGCTTGGCCAGTCGCAGCAGCCCAGCATGGCTTCTCGGGAGTTCATGCCCTACACCAATGCCGTGGTCCATGAGGTGCTGAGAATGGGAAATATCCTCCCCCTGAATGTGCCCAGGAAAGTGACAGTTGATACCACCTTGGCTGGATACTACCTACCTAAGGTAACTAGGGACTCCAGCCTCAGGTCTTCAAGCTCATCTTTTTAAATAACAGGAATCTGAAATTGAAAAGTGACATGGATTCTTGTCCTAAGAATCACTTAAATGGGGAGCGACATATATTATTCCTGTTTCAATACTAATTTTTCTCTTCACGTATGGCCTTTGGAACATTAGTTCAACTACATATTTACAGTTATTATAGAGGGGAAGGGGGATTCCTATGTCAATATATTTAAGCAAAGACCGGGTTTTCTTTGCTGTGGGATTTCTGTGTTTTTACTGTAAAATGTGTATTGTGAATCTTTGTGGAGATATAGCAGGCAGCCATTTTTAGTCAGACTTTGCCATGAAATTTTCTTCTTTGCCTTGGTAAGCATCTTTCAGGACTAGAGACCTGCCATACTTACTATGGAAAACTCTGCTTCACAATCCTGGGGTTATAGAATAATAAAATATGAAGGGACCACTGAGACCACCTGGGCCAACATCTAACATAATATTCCCACAGGTGTTGTTTCAGCTTTTACTTGCAGCCCCTTGGGGGGTTGGGTCATGGGGTCGGGAGGGGGTCAGTCCCATAAGAGAAACCAATCCAAGTGTGTGCAGTATTCAGTATCAGAAAAGGAGAGAAAGGAACTACCACTTATTAAGCAGTAATTTGTCCCATGGACTACATAGGTTCTTTCGCAATGCTTAATCCGTTCTCAGTTTGGGTCTGTTATTTCTATTATATAAATTGGGAAATCAGGGCTCACAGTGATTCAGCTTGCCTAAGGTCTCTCAACTACAATGTGATAAGAGTTGGGTTCAAGAACCAGACCTTTTCTGACACCCGGGCTCACCTTTTTAAGACTACATCATGTTCTCTACACAGGAGTTGTTTTACTTTGACCTTAAATGAGTCATCTTGGGATTGCTCTCAGTTCCTCCCTGTTCCAATGCCTTGTCCTCACAAAGGAAATTCTGATCTCTGCCCTCCAGGTTTATGATCTTGGCAGACAGCTCTCCTGTGCCCCCTGGTGCTCTCTGTCCACAATGCACATTTACAGCTCCCTTGCTTTCTCACCACCTTGGTCAGCCGCTGTGGGTCCATTCTGGTGGTCTCTGTCCCTCTACATGTGTCCTACCAGGAGACAAGCTTAAGAGGCAGAACCAGGAGGGCTTACCCATTGTACACGTTTTGGTCATTGTCCCTGCAGACCCAGGAAAAACAGCTATACCTGTAGCTATTGCATTCACCAATTCTTGCTGATACCATGTTATAGGTCAAGGCTGAGGTCTAAATTAATTCATAGGTGCTGCTTGCAGTGTTACAGCAATTCATTTAAGCCCCAGGGAACCATTCCAGTCCTGCCCATGATTTTTAATGCCAACTTTAGTAACCATCCAGAGAACTGAGAGACCTAAGTTACTGCATAGTGAGGCTAGGAGCCGTGGCTTTGACGTCAGATAGGCCTAGTTCAAATCACGGCTCTACCTCCTTTCCTTTTGTGACTCTGGGCATGTTATTTAACATCTCAGAGCTTCTTTTTCATTATTTGTAAAATACATGAAAACCTACCTCACAGGTGGAAGTAAAACGAGGCCATGCATGTAAAACATTAAATCTAGAGCTGGGTATAGAAAGTACTTAACATAGCAGCTATTCTTAATTAAATCAACAAATGTTCATTAAGCACCAAAATGCTCAGGCCTGGGAAAACGACCCTGAGGAAAATAACCGCACAAGCACATACGTAGAAACTATAGCTACCCCCCAGAAGACGCTCACAGGTCTGTAAACATGAAGGCTGGCTGGAATGGGGAGTGGGAGCAGGAGTGGTGTGAGGAGGCTTCCACAGGAAGTGGTGTTTGAGCTGAGGACAGCACAATGCTTAAGGGCTAGCTCAGTGACAAAGCAAGGAGGAAAGGCACTCAGCTACTGTAAACATCTGAAAAGGTACGAAAATGAACGGGAACAGAGCAGTCTGAGAAGCTGTAAGAGGCCAATGTGATGGGAGTGCAGTCAGAGAGAGCGGCCCAGACAGGGGCCACACCATGGATCTGTCGCCTCAGAGTGGTGGGGAGCTAATGAAGAGTTCTCTCAAGTTCAAGGTATAGGTGAGTGGCCAGATGGGTATGACATGAATTAATCCTACACTCAAAGCTCAGTCTGCTTTCAGATTGTGGAGCAGATGGAGAGGGGAGAGGACATGGGGCACAGTTAGCTAGCTATTACAGGAGTACGGACAGCAAGGCGGTAGCCTGGACTACAATAGCGGACATAGAATGTGGGGGTTGGGGGGAACAGATCAAGATAAATCCACAGCAAAATCAACCAGCCTCACTGAAGAACTACACGAAGGCACATTGAGGGAAAGGAAGGCTTGAAGGAGGACTCTTGGGTTCCTTGCCATGAATTTGCGTGGATAGTGGTTCCTTTTACTGGGTGACCTGACGCTATTATTCAACCTCCTATGCAGTGTAGTAGACCTCGGAGGGAAGGGAATGGGAGACACAGGGGTGAATGAGACACCTTTTGCCTTGCTAGCGCTGCCATCGTTACCACTTTAGTGAGCAGCTGGGTTGATTTTGGTCCACTAGTGACTGGCAAAGCTCTTACACTGATGTCCTCTCTCAAGTCCTACACTGCCTTGTCCTGTGGAGAAGACCCATACTCTGTCAAGAGTAGCCACACCTTCCTGGTAAATTTCCAGGAGGCATTTGCTATCCATCATTGCAAGCAGTACCGTGGCAAGGACTAGGGCCCTGGGCGGGTTGGAGGGGGATGGCTGGGCTCAGAAGATGGTGGGATCAGAAGGGTGAGGATATGGTCAGGCTCTGGCTTGGGAGCAGGGGACTTCCACGGCGCCACATAGGTGTGTTGCATAGGTCAAGCCTGTCCTGAGTCTTTGCTGCCTTCTCCAGGACTCCATGCTTGTGACCAATCTGACTGCACTGCACAGGGACCCTGCAGAGTGGACCACCCCTGACACATTCAATCCGGAGCATTTTCTGGAGAATGGACAGTTTAAGAAAAGGGAAGCCTTTCTGCCTTTCTCAATAGGTAAGTTTGAAAACTGCATGAATCCAGAGTTCTTCTGCCAGCCCTTCCCTGCTTTTCTCCCCATCATCCTTTGCTCTAGTTGGAATGTCTCCACACTCCCCATAGCCCTGCCCAGCGTGACTCTCTGTTACTGTTGTTGTTGTTGTAGCTCAGGATTCCCAGGGCTGGCATTGCTTCAGGCTGCCCTCACTTCCTGAGCCCTTGATTGCCTCTCATGGAGACATCAGCTTCACTTTGTTCTGTCTCCCAGAACATGGGGGACAAAGACTTGGGCCTCGCCTCTTGCTCACAAAACAGTTGGACACTTGCCATCTTTGTAGAGTTTTTAAATGTTTCAAGTTATTTTCAACGGCTACCCACTCACATGGAACTAGAGCCTATTTTAATATAATAAGGGAATGGGGAGGAACAAGGATAGGGGCTACTGCTTTTTTCATTATGGGCATCGGGAGAGATTCTGAATGCCATGGCTGGACTGGATGGGACTCTATATGTGCGCCCCTTTTGCCTCTTTAACTTTTAATTGTTCTGTATAAATCCAGGTAACACATTTGCATGGTAAACAGCTTGAATGGTGCAAAAGAGGGTGCTGTGCCAACTCTCTCGTTTCCAAGCCAGCCAGTTCCAAAAGGGTGTTATAACATTCTAAAATGAATACCAAAAATTCTTAGTGTGTTTCTTAGCGTTGAATTAGGTACTTTTCATGGATTATTTCGAGTCATTTCCCAGTTCCTTAGTTCTAAAAACATTTCCTGAGCTATGATGTGCTAACAAGTCAGCCCTGAGGATATGACAACGAATGAAGTGGGAAAGGACAACTGCTCTTGCTCTGGGGCAACTGACAAGGTTTATGTCACTGTCACACTGTAGAGATAAAGAAACTGAGGCTTGGAGGGGTTATCTATGGCATCTTTTTGTACTTTTCTTTTTCACACTTTTCCTTTTTGCACTGACTATGGATTGCTTAGGGAGGAAATAAATTATTACACACACAAGAGAGAGAGTCATAGTGACTACTGTAGGGTGCTGGAGCCCAAGGTGGGTGAGAAGGGCATGTGCAAAAGGGAGGGGACAGCAGAATCCTAGACTGAGCATCAGAGCACAAGCAAGATGAGGCAGATCTGCTCTATGGCAGCAGTGCAAGATCTTACAGGATATGCTCCAATAAGTGAGCACACTGAGGATACTGGGAAGAGGTTACAAATAGGGGAAGGGAGCTAATAGGATGAACTCTGTGGTGTTGGATTGAAATCAGAGGTTATCAATATGAACTCATATTTTTGATAAATAGGTAGGTAGGTAGATTAAAAATAAGTGACATAAACATGGATATTTATAGTTAAATATATACTCACGCTATATACATACACAGATTTCCCAGTTCTACCCTCTGAGATGCCCTGGGAGCAACAACGCCTTGATACCAATGAGCTCATCTAATGCCCAGATCTTGGTTTCTGCATAACGTTATCCACTGAGTGGAACCAGGATTTCTGGTAAAAATTGCTGATTCCAGGCTGGGGGAGGGAAAGCATGAGCTGACCCTGGAAAACATTTCTGCGCCCCAAATTAAGAAAACACCAGCTTGAATACTCATTTACTAGCCAAATCCCAAGTATCTTGAGATCAAAACACTAATAACAAATTTTACCTATTTGAATAAAAATAGGAATTTGTGAATTAAAAAAACATAAATAAGTGAGTGAATAAATAAAATAGGGAGAAGAGGAAGCGTTTTCTTTAGTAGCATGCTAACTGATAATGCACAAGGAATGATGGAATTTTAAAATTCCTGATCAGGCAACCATTAGAGTAATTAGTAATTTGGCCAAGAAAGAGCAATGAAAACTGGTTCATTGAAGATTGGTTTACTTACATAGTCTCAAAGTAGTATTTATTAGTGGCAAAGAGTAAAAGAATAATTTTACAGGGGAGAATTGGTAGACACCACCGTAACAGTCACCAGTAATGGGACTGATCAAAATCATGTCCCACCTGACAGAGTGAAAAGAGAACACAGCCTCACCTGGGTGATCTGGCCACCAGAAATGCGTGACCTCACAACCTGAACCTAACCTTGAGGCAACATGAGAGACATTTACCAAATAATGGGTCTAACCATTAAGGAGGAAAACATGACCTAGGGGACAGATGCTTTATACATTAGAAACCCTGCTCTGACATTACTGGCTTATACTTTTGGACAGTACTCTTCTAAGGACTGAAAGAAATTAACTTTTTTCTGCTTTTGTCATTGTTGTTTGTTCATTGATTTTTTACAGCCTGCAAGCTAGACTTCCACTTTCTAGGTCAACCCAGGCCTCCCACTTCTATCATTACCTATACCCTGCACCTTCACCTGCCTGACCCCTGAAGGCATTGCGATGAGTCCACACATAGGTTTTCTGTGTTTTGCTTCAGCCCGGTGGTGGTCAAATTACACAAGCCTCTGTGCAGAAAGCCCCAGGGCCTAGCAAGCCTTTCCTCTGTTGAAGTTTTACAAGATGTAGTAGATTTCAGCCCCTGCTGGGCACTGACATCAGCTGGAAACATAAGTTGTCTTATGTTCTTGTCTTTCAGGAAAGCGGGTGTGCCTTGGAGAACAGTTGGCCAAGTCTGAGCTCTTTATTTTCTTCACCGCCCTCTTGCAAAAATTTACCTTTAAGCCTCCAGACAATGAGAAGCTGAGCTTGGAATTCAGAATGGGCATCACCATCTCCCCAGTGGACTACCGCATCTGTGCTGTTCCTCGGGCATGAAGGTGGTAGGCAAGGAGAGGGGAAAGGAAAGCAGGAAGAATGGGCATGTCCTCTGAAGGCTTGGCCACCTGCTTTGAACCGAGGGAGCAGAGTGGAAGCACCTCTGAGCAAAGAGTGTAGACATTGGAATCAGAGGAAACTGGATTCAAATCCAGTTTTATTTCCTCCAGTGTAGCCTTGAGCAAATCATGTATCTCTAGAAAACACCCCCAATGATATTGCTAAAATAAAACCAATCACATCAGGCCTTGAAATTGCTAAATATCTTGGATCTTGTCTTACTTTTTTTTTCAATCAGATCACCTGAGTAGGAGACTGAGAAATTGGCCAAAATACTTCATGTAATATGTTCAGTCTCCTCATCTGTAAAATGAAGGACTTTGTTGGAAGCATCTCTGAGTTCTATTCCTGCTCCGCTGTACATTTGTGCTGATTGCAGATGGGCAGGCATTCACACACTCTGTGTGGAATAAATGTGAAGCCACCAGGCCTCATCCCAACCTAACAGATGGATTGGGTCCCACAGCCAAGAGAATACGACCATAATTAATGTGAAACTTTGGGGAATAGATGACTGGGAGTAACTGAAGTTTCTGGCAATGTAAAATGACTCCTTTTTTTCCTCAAAGCTCATTAGAGAGATTCTAATATGGAGTTTCATCCTGCCCAAGCATTACATAAAGATTTGATCTGACTTTTATAACTTATTTCTCACCTAGTCTGAAAGCTCCAGAGCCACTTACCCTCTTCCTTTGCATCAATGTCTGAAAAATAATGCGCAAGCAAATAATATGACATTTTCTGTGGTGTCCTGGCTAAGGCACAGATTTTACCCCAAAGCATCTAGGCTGTGAATCTTTTCTCTTCCACTGTCCCACAGAGACGCAGACACACACACACAGCCCTGTGAACGTAAAACTTGGTCTGGAGTAGGAGGATTTGCAGCAGAAAAGGAGCAGGACACACAGGATAATCCAAGTTCACATGGAAATATGCCCAGGTCAGGCACAGCTGACCTGCATGCAGTAGGGAGAGGTTCCAGCAAAGGGACTCTCAGGATGCCCTACATATTTACAGACAGGAAGCAGCACTGGCCCTGGTGAGTTAATGAATCAATCAGGAGAGCTTCCAGGGTGAGGACGCTGCTTTGTGAGGACAGGGAATTCAGACCTCTAACTCTTGTCAAAGGTGTTCCTTGGTACCAATCCAACACCAACAGCAATTCACAATTTGAGGTGTGGTGAAGGAAACTGTTTTCAGTGCAGGACTGCTCAACGGTGGTCCAGCAAGGCTGTGAAAACAGCAGCAGGCCTGTGAGGCAGCCATGGGCCAGGTAGCTCTGGGGCCGTGTCCCTCTTGAGCTGGGCAGCTCTGCTCTGCTCTGCTCCACGCTCGTCTACTCACCTCTGCTCCAGTCCACTCTGCACCACTCTGCCTCTCTGCTACTGCCCAGGTCTTTTTACCTCTGCTCCAGTGAGGTGTTTTCAGTGTTTCAGTGTAGCCAGGGTAACACAGTCTTGTCCTTAGTGGAAAGGGAAAGTGTGCTCTCCCAGCCAGAGGGCGGATGGCTTATAGAGAAGTCCCCACCCATGGCCCCTGATTGGTCCACCTTCATGGAAATGAGGACTCCAAATGCTTGCATTTTGATTGGTCCAAAACACATGGCCTTCTTAGTCAGAGGGGAGCTGCTCTGATGGTTAGTGAAGATGTTGATGGGAGTAAAGCTGCACTGATTTAATTGGATGGGGAAGCCTCAGGCCTATTGGTTGACATGATTCTATGAACTCCTCAAGGATGAGCTCAAATGGTAGAAACACAGTATAGAAAGTCAGTTCAGTGCAAGAGGCAGGCAGCTTAGTGGAGGCTTCTCCCTGAAGTGTGGTTTGCATGAGATGCCCTTATATAGAAATGCCTGCTAGGCTCTGTTTTGGATTGTTTTGTTTTTTGTTTTGTTTTTTTAATTTAAGCCCAGTTAAGATACCAGGAGACCTTAGTAGGTAGGCATCTTCATTCTCAGGTCCACTCTGGTGTCAAGCTCTTCTCCCCTTCAGCTAACTCCAGCCCACCGAGCCAGCCTGTTGTTGCTAAACTACCGAGGGAAGGAGGAGGCCATTGGGGGTGAGGACAGACCGGGGACTTTGAGTTTCTTCTCTTTTCAACCTTAACGGTGACTTTGAGCAAGACATTTAACCTGGCCAGCCTCCGATTTCTTCCTCTAAAACATGAGTATGACGGTAAAAACTTCACTCAGTGGTGGCAAGAATAAGATTTACAAACACAGCATGGGACTCAATAGGGTGCAATGAAAATGTAGCTTTATCCCCATCCCCCTATCCCCACACTCTAAGAAAGTTCTCCTTTCTGCTTCTGAATGCAATTTCCACAGGGTCCATCACTTTTCTGATTGCTCTTAGATAACATTCTGCTTGTCATTTTCATTCCCAGTGAGCCTCAATTTGGCCATTGCAATTTACAGCCTAATAAGTACACAATTTACAGAACTCTATAAATTAGCTAATTTAGCTTCCTGTTCCACCCAGTTTTAGAACTGAAAGGTTTCCAGGTGACGGTGGAGGTGTAGCCAATACTCCTCCAAGTACCACGTGCTCCCTCCTTCAAGCGTTTACCAGTTACTGAGACCAAGGGGCTGCAGCCCAATTGACCAACGGAATGGAGCACTCCCCATCAGAACCACAGCCAGCTGAAGAATCCAACTGCAGCTCTATCCCTGAGAATGTCCCTGTGTGCAGGGTGATATCTGAAAGCTTCCCTTCACTACATGTGAATGATCCCGTATCATGTGGAACTTTCAGAGAAATACAAAATGTATACATTCACCCTCGACATCTAGAACAGAGCCATCCAGAATTTTCTGATGAGGGTAACATTCTATATCTGTACTGTATAATATCATAGGCACATGCCACATGTGGCTATAATGAGAAAATAAACTTTAAATGAAATTCATGATTAAATATCTAATGTGGTTAGCAGCCAGCGTATTGGTCAGTGCCGGTCTAGAACCTTGGGTCCCTCTTAATGAACTGCTCCCCAAATGATGTGATGACGCTGGGCGAGCATTTACTGCAGTTCAGCAAGTTAAAGGCATAGTCATGGTCTTTGGGGATCATGAGTATCTACCTTAAGTGCGACAGAACTTCACTCTTGTTTCTGCCTTTGCAATCTGGCACATTAACTTTATTCATGGGGTTAAATAAACATCTGTTGAGCCTCCGTTAACAGCAACGGAATTAAACCTTTCCAAAACATAATCCAGGAATACAGAGCCTACACTTTTCTTAGTATTTTACAACTCATTTTGACAAGCCTGTATAGATAGGGAAATAAGATGCCAGGAGAAAGAAACCCCAAAACAAAGTAGGAACAAAAATAGGGCTTAAACAAGAGAAATCTGGACTGCAGGCCCACAGTTGATATGGCTAAGTGATGACTTCAAGGAGACAAGTTCTTCCATGTGGGTTCACTGTCCTTGACAATTACCTTCAGACCCATGGCATTCTAAAGGAGGGGAAAGGGCCGGGAAAGCATACCCATTCTTTCAATAAGCACACATCACTGACTCAGAGAAATGACCCCACCTAGTTTCAAAGGAGTCTGGAAACTGCTTATGTTTCCTCTCTAGATGTAAGGTAGATGTAACAAGTTAAAATATGGGGTTTACTAAGGACAGAGAAGGGAACGGAAATTGAGAGATGAGTAGCAGTCTCTGCCAAAGAAAACATACAAATGTTTTAAACTGCACAATAGTGCAAAATGTCCACATTCCAGTGGTGAAATTGGAGAGAGAACTGGGAAAACCAAAAATCACTTTTACACATTTTCTCATTCACCAAAAAAATTCAAATGCAAAACAAAATTAGAAGAATTAAATTAATGCAATTACTTTTTCTTTACTGATCTAAATATTCTAAGTCCTGTATTTAAAGCACCAAACAAAAACTTCCGGCCAAGATGGAGGCATAGGTAGACACACTGTGCCTCCTCGCACAACCAAAAGAAGGACAACAACAAATTTAAAAACAAAAAACAACCAGACCTGCCAGAAAGTTGAACTGTACGGAAGTCCGACAACCAAGGAGTTAAAGAAGAAATATTCACCCAGACCGGTAGGAGGGGTGGAGACAGGCAGCCGGGTAGAGAGGACTTGGGGCAAGGCAGCAGCTGGAGGACTGGGGAGGGCCAGGCGGAGGCTAGTGGAGCAGGCAGTCCCACACCCACGTGTGGATAAACCTGGAGGAACAACAGGGGAGCGAGGCAGACTGCAAAACCCAGGGTTCCAGCTTGGGGAAATAAAGCCTCAAAGCCTCTGACTGAAAACACTTGGGGGGGTTCAGGAGGCAGGAGAAACTCCCAGCCTCACAGAGAGCTCACTGGAGAGACCCACAGGGTCCTAGAACGTACACAAGACCACCCACCTGGGAATCAGCACCAGATGAGCCCAGTTTGCTTGTGGGTAATTCAAGAAGTGACTGAAAGCTGGCAGAGAGGCCAGAAAGCAGCGTTGTTCCCTCTCGGACCCCTCCCCCACACACAGGGTCACAACACAGCGAGGTGGGCTGCCCTGCCTTGGTGAACACCTAAGGCTCCGCCCCTTACTACATAACAGTTGCGCTGAGGAAAAAAATGGCCCAAACGAAAGAACAGATCAAAGCTCCAGAAAAAATACAACTAAGCGATGAAGAGATAGCCAACCTATCAGAAGCAGAGTTCAAAACACTGGTAATCAGGATGCTCACAGAAATGGTTGAGTATGGTTGCAAACTAGAGGAAAGAGTGAAGGCTATGAAAAGTGAATAAAGGAAAATGTACAGGGAACCAACAGTCACGGGAAGGACTCACATCAACGGTTTTGACCAGAAGAAAGAGATAGACATTCAATTGGAACAGAATGAAGAAGCAAGAATTCAAAAAAAATGAGGAGAGGCTTAGGAACCTCCAGGACAACTTTAAACATTCCAACATCCAAATCAGAGGTGTCAGAAGAATAGGAAGAGCAAGAAATTGAAAACATAATGAAGGAGAACTTCCCTAATTTGGCAAAGGAAATAAGACTTCTATGAAGTACAGGAAGCTCAGAGAGTCTCAAAGAAGTTGTACCCAAGGAAGCACACACCAAGGCACATCATAATTACATTATCCAAGATTAAAGAGAAGGAGAGAATCTTAAAAGAAGCAAGAGAAAAGGAGACAGTTACCTATAAAGGAGTTCCCATAAGACTCTCAGCTGATTTCTCCAAAGAAATCTTGCAGGCAAGAAGGGGCTGGAAAGAAGTATTCCAAGTCATGAAAGACAAGGATCTACATCC
>VMDR010012876.1:0-25828 GCA_007922815.1 Macrotus californicus | reverse complement strand
GTCCTACAGGTCCGTTTCCTGTAAACTCTGAGTGTGGCCTGGATGGGAGCTGCAGCACACTTGGGAAAGAGCGGCAGGAAGTATTCCTGCCTAAGTACAAAAACCTGGGGAAGGCTTCCCTTCCCGTGTTTACACAAGTCTTAGTTTCAACTCATAAGAGAGACCAGCTCAGTGAAATATACCTCAATCACTCAAACTCTTTCATTATAAATTATACCATAGCATTTAGCTGTCAGAAGCTTTTAAATTATAAACTGAAGAATAATCTTAACTATTAGGCTTATAGATTATGTCAATAGTCATTTCCTGTGCACATGAATGTTACTGAAGAAACTCATGCATTCCTGCCCTCTCAGGACCAAGAAATATGTCCATGGGGCACTCTGGGGCTGACCTTAAATCAATGAACTGAAGTCCATTGTTGTGGCCATTGGAAAGTGGGGACCATTTAAAACAATGTGAGTCTAAATAAGAATTGATTTTAAACATTCTTATTATCAAGTTCTGAAATCACTCAATTTAAAGCTTTAAATGTGTGCTGTTATAAGACATCTTAATACTTTACATAGGTGGCTATATCTTGTGGGTCAAATTTTTTAAGAGATCAAGTTGTATATAAATAAAAAGGCCTGTGGAAAATTGTTTCTACTCTGGGTGCAGCCTGCCTGTGCCTCTTGCTGTTGTCAGACCCTACCTGTATCAGAGTCCGTCGGAAAGGTAGGCTATGGCCAAGTGAAAAAGTGGTGTGCAGCATCAGAAACAGGACAGTCAAGAGAAGGGAGACAGTGGGAAGGGGAAAGCTATTCCCAGACAGATCTTCCTTTCAGAAAGAGGAGGCCAGTTCCACCAGCGTCCAGTCAGGCTAGAAGTGTGATGTGCTGGGACAGAGAGAAGAGACTGCCTTGAAAAGCAGACCTGACTTCAGGACAAGAACAGTACAAGAAAAAAAGCTGCTAATTCTGGGCCACACCTGGCCAGAGAGGTCCAGAGAGGTCCAGAGAGCAGCCACACCGGGGCTCAGGAAGGACTAGGCCCAGGTGATTCTGATCCCTCTCTGGCCAGATCACCAAGACCAGAGCTGGACAATGTCTGGAGTGATGGTGCTGGTGAGAATGGCTTGACCCAAGACAGAAATGATATCTGCTGGTCTGGTCCCTCCACACCCCAATCATGCAAGCCCCAACCTAGGCTTATGGCCACTCCAGGGGGGCGCTCATTGATTACATAAGTGTCTCCCTGCCCTTGTTGAAAGGAAGCAGAGCTTCCTGCAAAAATGAATGGGAGGTAATAGCTGTTACTCAGGATCCATCTTTAGTCAAACTTGAGGATATGAGGAATAGGGAGGTAAGAAGGGGTGGAAAAAAAGAAATAGATTCTAGGGAGACTTAAATCCCACTTCCTTATAGGGCAGGGGTGTCAAACTCATTTTCACTGGTTGCCTTCAAAGGGCCGAATATAATTTCAACTCCTTAACAGTTAAGGAGTAGTTAAATTTATACAGTCCTAAGATTATTTCGGCCCTTTGAAGCCAATGGTGAGGCTGATGTGGCCCCTGGTGAAAATGAGTTTGACACCCCTGCTAGGGGATGAGTTGGGGAATACCCATGTGAGTAAATTTCCTTAGGGCACCTAGTCATTCACTAAGGAGAGAAGGGGATCCCTATATTCTTAATTATTAAACTGATATAGTAGCCTACAGCCCTCCCTACTCACTGAATTTAGAGCCTCTGGTTTAGGGCAGATTCCTTCTAGAATGAAGTCATTATATACCCTTGAGGTTATAAAACTGACTCAGAATCTCTAGCAAGATAATGGACCTAAAGTTCAAACTTTATTAAGAAAGAAAATGGAATTCTAAATTCCAAGAGTTTCCATCTATATATAAGAGCCTACATTGGAGGTTTTTAAACAGAGATTTACTCTAAGTGGTAAAAGATTGGGGAGAGTCAGGCCAAGATGCAGGCTGAGAGAAGGGCCACACACAGTGCAGACATCACTGTCATCTGTCTTGGGTAGGGTGGGGAAACATAGGGTAGAGAGGAAATGAAACAAGGGCTGGCCTTGCCACAGTCCTCTAGGCCAAGCCTGTGAGAATACAGACCCTTGGAGAACCCCTGGATTCCCTCCTGAGCCACGCCCATGCAGGGGGCAGGGGTGGGGGCTGGGCACACAAGAGGCAGGGGGTGAGGGGCAATGGCTTAGGGAAGAGCCTGAGGGCAGCTGGCATGGGCAGCCAGGGGCAGAAGCTGCTGCCAGTACCCAGGCCAGGAAACCAGGAATCAGGAGATGGCAGAATAGGGGGCTCCTCAAACAGGAGGTGAGAAGCAAATCGCAGGGCCACAGCAGTGACACCAGCACCACATGGAAGTAACAGACACACTGTCAGTCAGGTCTAGAGCCAGAGGACAGGAGGCACGGGAGCCTGCAGTCCCACCCCCCACCTCCTTAGACACAACTTCTCCCTAAAGCTAACCAGGGATGGAAGGGGAAGGGCAGGTAAGAAGCCCGCTGAGAGGGAAAAACAGCCCTGCTGAAGTTTCAGCTTCTACTTGACTGTATATTTAATAGTCTGCCTGTTTGACAGGTGTTTTCTCTTTAAGGGTAGGGATACCAGAACAAGAAGAGATAAGAGATTGAATACAGGACATGAAGGAAGCTACTTTATTTTCCTCACATACAACTCATGGTATGGCCATTTTAACCCACATATACATATCATATATCGTATGACTGTCTGCATTGACAATTTATAACTTAATTGTTCAGTATTCCATTTGTTTGACCTTACAGTTTCGAACACACCTAAATGAGTGACTGTGATGATATTAAGGATATGCATAGACCTTGCAAATTGATTAGGAAAACTCACAGAGCACAAGGAGCTTGCCCAGTGTTGCTCACCTAGCCATGGCAGAACCAGGCTTCGGACTCAAGCAGCTGGGCTCTGAGGCTCTGGCTCTTAACGGCTCTGTGAGGCGGCCTGCCCTGTTAGCTGCCTGGGTGCTGCAGTTTGCTACCCCTCAGTCTGGTTGGAAAACATCCTTCTTCGCTGCAGGTCTCTCGTGGTGGTAAGCACTTGGCTTAGTGTTTGCCCTCAACAAATTTCCCTTGCCTTTTTGCCCTCTCATCCTCGGTTCAAACAGAGGAATGTGGGGAAAAAGAATACGAATTAAAAATACCCATTATTGGTGGGGACGGGGAAATGAGGACCGTTGCACTTTGCAGTAGAAGCTCTTTCAAATGCAATTTGGCAGTATCTCTCAATATTTTAAGTGTATACACTGACTTAGCAATTCCACATTTAGAAATTTCCCTAAAGATATACTTACATTCACAAATGTATATCTGAATAACTATTATAGGTATTCGTCATTTCGTTTACCTCACAATTTGTAGATTTAACTGTTTTCCCTGCCTTCAGTATTGGTTGCACCTAAGTAACCTCTCCAGAATACAAATCTGAGTGTGTAACACACCTTCTCAAAGTCCTTCAAGGGTTCACTAGCATCTAAGGGTGATGCCTAACCTCTTAACTTGGCCTATGAAACCCCTACCTACATCACTGCCCTTACTCTCTTCCACTTCCTACTTTATACTCTAGGTTGTAGCACACTCACACACACTCACACACACTCACACACACTCACACACTCCTTTTTCATGCTTCAGTGTCTTTGTTCATCATTCACCAGGTGGTCCACAAATTTTTTTTTCATTCTATGGCACACATTGTTCACTGCTTCTTGTATCAGTTAGGAGTGCATTTGGCTGCCAATAAAAAAGAGCCAACCACAGTGGCTTAAATAAATTAGGAATTTATTTTCTCATGTAAAAGAAATCCATTAAGTGATAAGATGGCTTCATAAAATTATCAGAGTCCAAGGAGTCTACTTTTTTCTCATTGGTCAGAACTAGGTTGCAGGGCCACCCCTAGGTGTAAGGAAGGTATATCAGTGTGGGTTTGGCGAAGGTAACTGTTAGTTTAAAAAGAAAGAGGCTTGTTATAGGTTATTAGTAACCAACAGAATCATTGGGATGAAACAAACTGGGGCTGAAATTATGGGAAAAAATCCAAAGTCATTCCACAGAACGGGGCTGCCAAGGCAGCTGATACTTCTGCCCCGGTCTGGGTTTTGCCTGCCAAATGGAAAGCTCCCCCTACAGTGCCTGACTCCAGAAGCACACTGTCTTTGCTACATATATGTCCATGAAATGGATGCCTCCTGGCTTGATTTTCTCCTGACAAAACTCAATTTAGAATTCAGAATTTTGCACAAATGTATTTGATTGGCAGGACCCACTTCCGGAATCCTATCTGTAAGAGAGTCCTGGAATATGTAAACCTTAGCTTTTCCACTTCTGAAGTACCGATTACCGACCAGAACAACTACTGAGTGAGCCAGTCCCAGCATCTACCACAGGAGGGAGGGGAAGCAAGCATACACATTGGCTCAGCACTAAGACTAGGCCCGTAACACAAACACAAACAAATTCAGGGCTTCATTATCAGGGAAGGGGGCTGGGGATGGCTATGGGGACAGCAACAAGAGTATCTGCCACGGGCTTAAAAGATCAAGAAAGACTTTCCTAAGAAAGCAAAGAGGGACAAGGAGAACATTCTAGGCACAGAGAAAAATACGGAGCTTTGAAAGAAAGTTCATGGGGATGGAGGCTGGATACTTCACATATATTATTTCACTTAATCCTCACAAAAATCCTAGGAATAAATACTATATCATTTCCAATTTTTAAATCAAGGAGGGCCTTTAAAATCATGTTAAAGGATTTGTTTTTAGCTGGAAATCTTCCACCAAAATGCAGAAGTATTGGGGATTGGGAAGCTATTGGTAAGCAGAGAGAATAGGATTCCAAACAACATAAAACACCATAAATATAATGAAAAATAAAACAGACTGGGGAAAGTTAAGTGCAATGCATGTAAGTAAAGATTAGCATCCAGAACATGTAAAGAAGTCCCATAAATCTGACATTGGTATTTTAATAGGGATTGTGCGTTGAATCTATAGATTTGCTTTGGATACTATGGACATTTTAAAGATGTTCATTCTTCCAGTCCATGAACGTGGTATATGTTTTCATTTATTTGTATCTTCCTCAATTTCTTTCTTCAGTGTTCTATAGTTTTCCAAGTATTTATTCCTTTTTTCTTGTTGCTATAGTAAATGGGATTTTTTTCCCTAGTTCCTCTTTCTGATAGTCCATTGTTGGTGTACAGAAGTGACATCGATTTCTGAATACTGACTTTGTATCCCATTACTTTGCCAAATTCACTTGGAAAAAGCTTAAATGTCCATCAGTAGATGAGTGGATTGAAAAACTGTGGTACATTTACACAATGGAATACCACACAGCAGAAAGAAAGAAGGAACTCCTACATTTTGTGACAACATGGATGGAATTGGAGAATATTATGCTAAGTGAAATAAGCCAGTCAGTGAAAGACAAATACCATATGATCTCACCTATAAGAGGATCTAGTGAACAAAATAAACCAATGATCAAAATAGAACCAGAGACACAGGGACATGGAACAGACTGATACTGATCAGAGTGGAGGGGCAGGGGGATAATGGTGGAAAGAAGGGGAAGGGACTAGTCAAAGAACATGGGGACTGACTGTGGGAACAGGGGGTGGGCTGGGTGGAGGAGGACAAAGAGGGAAAAATTGTGACAACTGTAATAAAATAATAATAATAAATAAAATAAAGAAGTCCCATAAATCAATTTTTAAAATGACAAATACTCCAACAAAAAAATGGGCAAATCAATGATTTGCAAAGGAGAAAACCAAATAATTAAAAACATGCAAAAAATTTTTTTTAATGATTTTATATATTTATTTTTAGAGAGAGGGGAAAGGAGGGAGAAAGAGAGAGAGAGAAACAGCAATGTGTGGTTGCTCTTCGCATGCCCCCAACTGGGGACCTGGCCCGCAACCCAGGCAATATGCCCTGACTGGGAATCGAACCAGTGACCCTTTACTTCGCAGGCTGGCACTCAACCCACTGAGCCACACCAGCTGGGGCAAAAAATTTTAAGAGAAAAAGAAAACATATGTAAAGTTATATTTTCAACCTCATGGCAAATACAGATTAAAATAGCAGTAAATATCATTTCATATTTATCAGACTGGCAAAATGTTTTAACGTTTTGACAAGCATGTGGTACCATCACTTGGAAAGTAATTTGACTATATTAAACCCTTTCGGTACGAGCGCTCTTTCCACCGCGACACTCCCGCTGTACGAGGTGCCGCACCGAAAACGCGCACGTAGCACATGGTCAGTCCTCCTTTGTGTGAAGACTTTCCTAACCTTATATAAGATCTATGCTTAATAAAACAATGCTTTTTTCCAAGTGTTGTTTGTAACTTTAATATTAAAAGATAGTTATATAAAATTCTATCAATTATATAAGTAAAATTTATAAAAATTATATACAGATGGATGCCGGATATATCCAGCGCTTGTCCACACAGGTCATCAGATGGGCGCCGGATATATCCGGCACCTGTACCAAAAGGGTTAAATATGACAATGTATTTATCTTTTAGTCCTTCAACACAGCAAGTCAGCTTCTAGGGACAATGGTGTGTTATGAAGTCCAATCATTAATTATTCACGTATTCAGGTATTTTGTGAGCTAGTTGTAAAATAGTAGCTTGAAATCAGCCCATATAATAGAATATTTACTCCATGGAAATCTGCAAATGCCACAAATCAGGGTTTAGGTTTTTTCTTTAGATCCTGTTTACTAAAATGCCACTGGAACACAGAGAAACTCTCATGCATATGTACGAAAGGACATTGTAGAATAAACATTCAGAATCTACACTGTGCTGAAGTTTAATAGGGTGTTAAGTTTAGGCTCTGATTTTTATTAAATCATCGCTAAGGTATGAGTAATATCATAATTTAACCTTAGTTTGAATTATTCAATTACTTCCACATTCTTACCTCTCTATGTAATCATTCTTAAATATATATTTTAAACAGTAAGAAAGTGTATTATTTCACAGAACAAGAAGTCTGGGCTAGAGTGGCTCCCTGGCTGGTTAGTTTGTTGACTATTCAGTCTCTTTAAGGTGCTTGGTTTATTCTCCTTTCTGCTTTGCCATCTCTGGCAAGTTCCCCTCATTTAACAAGATGGCTTCAGCAATGCCAGGAGTTCTTTCACAGATGGTAATAACTAGGAAAGAAGAGCTGTTTCTTCCCAAATGTGTATTGTCATCAAAGAAGAAAACTGTCCCTGAAGTCCCCTCATAGACTTCCCCTTAGGTCCCATTGGTCAGCTTGAATAATTTTAATAACATTCCATTACATTCAGATTTTGTCATAGGATTTAAGTATTTTTTTGCAAGCCTTACTCTTAACATACAAGTTAAAGTTTTAAACAGAAAAGGAAAACCCTAGTGTCTCACATTGACAATTAAAGCCACTCATTATTTTAGATCCGGGCAGAAATCATAAGTAATTTAGGTAATTTTCACAAAAATTATCTCAGTAAAGTTCATGTACTTCAAGTGTTTAAGAATCAACTTTCATTCAGATCAATGCCCTATTTTCTGACAATTTAATGTATTTTTCACAGATTTGGAACTCTAACCTTGACGAGAGCTATAAATGCTATGATTATCTTAATGTCAATATTATGTTTAAAAATAACCTTGCCTGAGGTAAAAGGATCTTATACATGAAAGTCATGCATTTATGACTAGGGTCATTTACATTTCTCTTGCATTAACTCTATTTTGACATGCTTACTCTTGAGCACGGGAAAGCACAAGCATATGGTTATTATAGCCAACTTCCTTCCAGTTCCAACCTCATTTTCTGCTGCAAACATCTAGGGGAAATAGGAGGTTCCCCAAGTCATTCACTAAATATGTAAAAGGACTGAGGGCCAAATGTATTAATTTACTAATGAGATTTACATGTGTAAGTACAGAGTATAGATTCTGACAGCTTATAAGAAAAAATGTCCCATATACTCTGACTCCAGATGTATTTCTACCTACAAAAAGTAAGTTTTCTAAGGTAGTCCTGGTTATACTATCAAAGAATGTCTATTTTTTCACGTTAGTTTTGATAAACTGCTGTATCAGATTTAAACCATGAAACTTCTCCCTTGACGTGGTTTCAGTTGTGTTTGCAACTGGCAGCATTAACAGTCCAGCAACCCGGAGACCAGCAGCCCCGAGGGACGTGCTCATTGCTGGAGAATCCAAACACTTTTCATAATGCCAGTCAGAGCCGAAGGGGCAAATCTTAGAATGGTCTATTTTTTGCAGTTGTTAAGAGCAAATGTACTACTTTAATAATTCTTTTTAAAAATTTAACTTAATCATAAAATTGCATATATACAGTAGAACTCCACACAGTGGAGAATGGTATACAATTACCATTGTATACCAATAAAAATTTTACATTTCCCGGTATAGGGGAAATGGAGTCAGTCAGGCTCCCTCACCAGCGGATAAGCAGCATTCCCATAGCCTTGAGAATGGGCCCGCATGCACAGAATCACTTTATTATGTAATATCTTGGTTCCCTGCTGGCTTTGTGTGCATTTACTATATAAGGGGGTTGGGACTCCCTGCCGATGTGACATGCAGTGTGACATGCAGCTTGCAGGGTGCGTGGATTGCCCCATCCTTGAATAATGGCATATCAGGCATCCCCACGGCTCCATGAATTTTCTTCCATCTGCCCAAATCCCGAGTGAACCTGTCCAGCCTTGAAAGGTTGCAAGACACCCAGAAACCCTCAGTTTCACTCCCTAGAGGCATGCATTGTAAACAGTTTCTTTTGTAACCTCTCAAAAATATTGTACACATAAACAATCATATAAATAAATGTTCTTTTTCTTTTACCGAAAATTAGATTTAACTAAATACTTTCCATACCTAGCTTTTAAATTTCAACAGATCTTGGAAAATATTCCAAATCAGCACATATAGACCTATGATTCATTTATTCATTCATTCAACAGATATTTGTTAAGTCCTAGGGACTGTATTAAGTACTAGGAATAAAAAGGTAAACAAAACAGACAAAGTCTTTCCTCTCACAAAATGTGTAGCCCAGTGAGGGCAGCAAAAGTACACACATTTAAAGACAGACAAGATAACTACAGATCATGAAGGAAACAAAAAGGGACCTGATTCGTAGTGAGCCCATGTTAGGTAAGTGTGGCAAGTGCGGCCTCACTGAAAAACTGGCATAAAGGCTGAGATCAAAAACAGCAAGAAGTCAGCCATTCAAACACCTGGGATAAGAGTATTCCAGGCAAGAACAAAGGTCTTGAGATGTGAAAATTATTTGGCATGTTCCAAAAACTAAGAGTAGGCCAACACAACTGCTGTGTAGTAAGAGAGGAGAAGCAAGAGATGAGGTAAGCCATGTGAAGGTGTAGATCTTTTTCCTTTTTAAAATATTTTTTTAAAAGCAGATTTTATTTATTTACTTTTACAGAGAAGGGAAGGGAGAGAGAGAGAGGGAGAGGAACATTGATGTGAGAAAAAAAGAAAACATCGATTGGTTGCCTCTCACACGCAGGACCAGGGATCAAACCTGCAACCCAGGCATGTGCCCTGACCGGGAATCAAACCAGCGACCTTTTGCTTTGCAGAACAATGCCCAGCCAACTGAGCCACACTGGTCAGGGAAAAATTATCTTTTACTTTATTTTTATTGTGGTAAAATGTGCATAGCAAAATTTACCATCTTAAAAATATACTTCAGTGGCATTAAGTACATTCACAAACTATCACCACTATCCGTTTCCAGAACTTTTCATCATCCCAGAGACTCTGTGCCCATTAAATAATAACTCTGCATCCACTGTTCACCCCAGCCCCTGGTAACCACTCTTCTACTTTCTACCTCTGTGAATTTGCCTCCTCTATGTGGAATTATATAACACTGTTGTCTTCATCTGGCTTATTTCACTTATCATGATGTCTTCAAGGTTCATCTATAATACAGCATATATCAAATTTTCCTTCCCTTTTAAGCCTATCAGTATGTATATACCGCATTTTGTTTATCCATTCAACCATCCATAGACATTTGACTTATTTCTACATTTTTCACTTACGTGAATAATGCTGTTATGAACACTAGTGCACATGTGTTTGTTTGAGTCTCTGCTTTCAATTCTTTGGGGTACACACCCCGAAATGGGATCACTGGATCATAGGGTAATTCTGTGTTTAACTCTTTGAGGACCCGCCATTCTGTTTTCTACAGTGGTAGTACCATTTTACATTCTTATCAGCAATAAGTACAGGGTTCCATTTCTCCATATCCTTGCCAACACCTGTTATTTTGATTTTTTTATAATAGTCATCCTAATGGGTGTGAAGTGATATCTCATTGTAGTTTTGATTTACATTTCCTTAATAGCTAGTTATATTGAACACTTTTTCATGTGCTTGTTGGCCATTTGTAGATCTTCGGAGAAATGTCTATTCATGCGCTTTGTCCAGTTTTGAACTGTTCTGTTGAGTTGTAGGAGTTCTTCATCTATTCTGGATATTAATCCCTTATCAGATGTATGCTTTTCAAATATTTTCTCCCATTCCATGGATTGTCTATTTATTCTCTTGACAGTGTCTTGATATTCAAAAGTTTTAAATTTTGGTGAAGCCCAATTTCTTTCTTTCTTTCTTTTATTGCCTGTGCTCTTGATGTCATAGCCAGTAAATCCTTGCCAAATCCATTGTGATGAAGATATTTCCCTATGTTTTCTTCTAAGAGTTTTATAGTTTTAGGTCTTTGATCTATTTTGAGTTAATTTTTGTATATAATGTATGGTAAAAGACTAACTTTATTCTTTTGCATGTGGAGATCCAGTTTTCCCAACACTACTTGTTGAAAAGATTGTCCTTTCCCCATTGAATGGTCTTGGCTCCCTTGTCAAAAGTCAACTATATATGCAAATGAATATATTTTAAGTATAATGGGAAGTTACTGACATTTTTAATAAAGGTTATCAGGCAACACTGAGTTTCTATGTTGACTTTCTTAAGATTCTTTAAAGATGATAAGCTTGAAGGGAAAGAGAATTCTAAATTCCAAAAATCCCTTTACTAATAAGAGCAAAGCCTAAAGGAGTAAACATTAAATTTTGTATAGAAAAAGCAATGTCAAGAAATGGTCTAAAGTAAGTTCCCATTAGCGAGGAAAAAGGAATACAGAGTCTTCAACAGAAAAGACAGACAGAAAAGAAGAAAATGAAAAGTTAAAAATCAGGTCTGTGTTTATTACCTGGGCCCACCTTCAGCACTGAAGATGGTGAACTAGGAAAACTCTGAGTGTGGAGTTTAGAGGTAAGTTGTAAATTTGAGTAATATCAGTATATGCTTTCATCAAAAGAAGTAGGAATGGATACTACACAGCCAAAACTTAACAAATTAACGATACAAAGAAACTGGAAGCTATTTGTATGCTACTGGAATTGCTAAAAGAAACGGATGAACCAGAAGAGAGAAGATATCTGAAGGAACCACTCTTTGAGCAGGAGATAAGGTCAGCACCAAGAGTCTTTGACGGGAGGAGGAATACTCTGGCCAGCAACAGGACAGAAGGAGAAAGAGTGTGTCAATGCCTGGAGGGGTGCAGGTTTGATGGTGAGTTCCCGTCTGGTAGTTGCCATTTTCTCAGTTGAGAGGACAAAACGTGCCAGTTACCAGTTCACCTTAGTCTTCCCTCTCCAGATCTACTCCTCGTTACCTGCTCTGTCATGAGGAAGCTAGACAGTTTAAACATTTCTCCTTTGCCAAGGGCACCATAGAAGGTGCTGAAGGGGGATGGCAGGAGGAAGGAGCTTCTCATTCTGCTTGGGGTTTTCTCCTCTCAACAGGCTCCAGCAGTTCACTGTGGCCAGCCTCACATAGCAACCCAGGGGGCAGCTGACTTTATCATTCAGTGAGTCACCAAGTCTGGAGGGGCCACTACCAAATCCGTTCCTTGCTAGCTCTGCCTCAGCCTAGAGGGAATGGTGGCTCCCTATATCTGCTACTTCAATATTATATTCTTTCTAATTTTATTTCTCTTAATAGATAATCCCTTGTTATAATTAATGATTGATATTAAAGTTTTCCTGTTTAAATTACCATGTGATTTCTGTTTCTTAAGGAATTCAAACTGATACAATAAGTTACCAGTTAAGAACGAGGGGAAAGGGAAGGAGGTTTGAGGAGAAAGGGATGGGCTGCAACAGTCTGGAAGAGGGAGAGGTACATATATTTACCAGGCCAGAGTAGGATTTCCATCCCATTGTATAAAGTTATTATAATTAATTTTACCAATCTCCGGACATTTAGGTCGTTTAAAACACACACACACACACACACTGTGGATATATACTCTCCGCCCCTCTTTATCTTTAATTGTTGTGGCTGCTGACTCCCTGAAAAGACCAACAAAATAATATGTTGATAAAGCAAAGCCAAGTTTATTGCTTATCACAAATACCTGGAATGAAAGGAAGGATAGCAGAAGTAAGGGATACCACTGCCTTGACAATCTTAATAGCATCTTGGAATGGGGAGGGCAAAGGCAGGATATTTATGAGGTTTTTAAGGGCCTGGTATAGGATGAGTCTTTTGATGTTGAGGAGCTTACTCGATTTGGGCAAACTTCATGCCATGGTCCACCAAGACATAGCTAGGGATTCAAAGTGAGTCTTGGATAGAAATGACCGTTTGATGAGCTTTGTTGAGTGATCTATCTATGTTCCTGAAAAGGACATATTTATTCTCCTGAGGGATAATTAAGTAGGTCTATGGTTAGGGGGACAAAAAAAGGTTTTTCCATAAGTTTGAGTTAGGTAAAATTTCTTAGACATAACACCCAAAATCAAATCCACAAAGAAAAAAATTGACAAAATGAATTTCATCAAAATGAAGAACACATCTCTTTGAATGCCACTGTCAAAAGAATGAAGACAAGATATAGACTGGGAAAAAATATTTGCAAATGCTATCTCATAAAGAACTTGTATCCTAAATATATAAAGAACCCTCAGAATTCAATTATAAGAAAACAAACAACTCAATTTTTTAAGTGGGAAAAACATTTAAATAGACATTTCCTCAAAGAAAATATTCAGATAACAAATAAGCATGCTAAAGGATGCTCATTATTCCTTAGGAAAAGGCAAATTAAAAGCACAATGAAATAACATCACACACCTATTTGGATGTCTAAAATAAAAAGACTGACCATACCAAAAGTTGGCAAGAACGTGAAACAACTGGAACACTCAAGGACTGCTGATGGGAATGTAAAATGGAATAACCACTTTGGAAAACAGTTTGGCAGTTCCTACAAAGTCAAACCTACACCTACCATGCCATTCCATTTCTGGGTGTTTACCAAGAGAATTAAAAGCATATGTTCATACAAAGACTTTATGTATGAATATTTATAGCACCTTTATTTGTCAGAGCCAAACATTGGAAACAATCCAAATGCCCATCAATGGAGAGCAATGGAGATACAAATTGTGGAATATCCATATATGGAAATGTACCACTCAGCAGTAAAAAGGAATTAACTGTTGTTACACACAATGGCATGAATGGATCTCAAAATAATTATGCTGAGTGAAAGAAGCCAGACAAAAAAATTAGAATTAATTTTCACACCCTCCTCTACACCTTTTGGTAATGGTGGTTCCCACAGCTGCCCACCCGGTGGCTGCCGAAGTTGCAAAATTAGGTTATAGAAGTAATATTCACCCAGGAGTCTGTGATGGCAGGCTGAAGCCCAAGATACTCCTTGACAGAAGAAACAGTGCCCACTTGGGCCCCAATTTCAATCCCCTGTAAAGTGTTCAGCAAAAATTTACATGGAGGGGAATCCCTTGGTAAAGTGACTACAATCGCAATTTGTATTGCTAGGTTTAGTTTTTCATACCATGTTTCTTTGAGGCAAATTTATTTTGTAATGGTTTTTAAAGGAGAAATGATGTGTCTTTTACTCATGCAATTGTTTATATGCTTGTATGTGTATTCTTTCTGGCAACAAGATCATCATCAGTCTGTCTTCTCCAGCACTAAGCCCACTGCTGTGCAGTCAGGGCTCAGTATACATAATAACTGAGAGAAACAAGAGTAATACCTCAGGGATATTGCAGATTGGGTTCCAGACTACCGGCAATAAAGCCGGTTGCAATCTTTTTGCTGGTGGAGGGTCTTGCTTTCAATTTGTAAAAAGTGCAACATCTGTGGCATGCAATAAAGCTAGTATACCTATAAAACACAAAGCAGGAAAATTGATAGCAAATTACATGTTCATAAACAAAGGAGTTGACTGCTTTATGAATGTTTTTTAACCGTCTATTACTATTATAAAAATAGTGAGAGTAGCTATTGCTATTATATAGGGAAAATACAAAAGCTTCCTTTTTTTCTGGTAACTAGTTCGTCTGTGTGTGTGCGAAGGGGTGGATACACATACTCTAAATTGGGATGTCCAAAACCACCAGTTCCAAGCAAACATAAAGCACTAGGAAACGGGAGCCCCGTTGTAGTGCACTGTCTGCTCGTTCGGATACAAAACTGGTAGTTAATCATTTACATACTCAGTGAACGAGCTCGAGGTGAGGTCCTCATGAGCCTTGAAAGCCTCTCAGGTAGTTCTCAAAGCCCTCTCAACATGACTTGAGTTGCGTGCGATACGCCACCTAAGGCCAACACAGCAGACAGTCCATGCCGCACCCGCAACCTCCCCTCGCCCTCAGCTCCGGGGCGGGGCCAATCTCGGAAGGGGCGGGGCTACCCCAGTACCTAAGACGCTGCGTCGGCCGCGAACTTTCTTTTCCTCCTGGCAGTGGACGATGTCGGATCTCTCGTGCATATCTTGTGGGACCCGCGGCGGCGCCCGCGGACCGTCGCCACGCTTTTGCAGGTTAGAGTCTCTGCTGTTTCACTTCCTCCTCTCCTTCTTCTGGGTACCTGAGTCCGTGCGGGAGCTCATGTCTGCCTCGGGGCCCTCTGTCCCTTGCCCTCGTGCCTCCGCTGCCCTCACGCCAAATTGACGCGGCCGCGAGCTTTCCTCTAGGCCATCTGCTCAGTCGCATTTTGTGAGCAACCACCTCTGAGCCTTAATTGACCCTTTTCTTAGTCAACGTCGGCTTCGACTGATCTCAGCTCAGAGACTAAGGGCCAGTCTTGGTGATCCAGTCGCATCCGAAGCGGCGGAACGTGCGGTTGGTGTCTATGTACCGCCGGGCCTTCTCCGGGGCCTTTTTTGTATCCCTGGTAAGCTTGTGAGCGGCCTAGACGGTGTCAGGTTCCGTATGGTCTCTGGACACAGTGGAGCTACTTGTCGGGATTTGTGCTGGGTCTTCCCTTGTTTTTATTGTTTTTTTTTTTTTTTAAGGAAGGGAGGGAGAGAGGGAGAGAAACCTCTAGAGGACGGGTTGCCTCTCGGCGCGTGCCCAGCTGGGGCCTTGACTTCTCAACCCAGGCATGGGCCCCGACTGCGACTCGAGGCGGTGACTTTTCGGTTTACAAGCCGGCTCTCAGTCCACTGAACCACACCAGCCAGGGCTGGATCTTCCTTTCTAAGAAGACTCTAAAAATTGGCACTGAGCTTGTATAATAATATGTACTGTATAGAAGGCCCTTAGGCCGTAAATGCCTGCTATACCTTTAGAGGCTTGATTTACGTAAAGATGTCTCTTTCTTCACGTAATACAGAAGAAACTGGGCAACAGCTGGGAGACCGGAAGATTATGTTGCCTATTCAAAAACAAGTTGTAAATGAATATTTCATGTGGTTTATTTTTTCCTCCCCTGGGTTGCTTCATCCAGAGCACTCTTAACAGTGCAAATGGAATGGCTTAAAGTATTTTATAATTGGTGTTACGATCATCCTTAATGAGACATACTGGCTTGAACCTTATTTTCATGACTAAGTGTTGAAATTTTAAACAATTTTTACAAACTAAATGTTTGATGAAAATACTGAGAATGCACTTAAATCCTGCAGCATAATAAATACACGACAGACAGCCCACCAAGCCATTTAAGAACTGGAATTTGACCAATACAGTAGTAGTTATTTGCTTTCCTATCCCATCCCCTTGCCTTTCAGCCTCTGTATTTGTGTCGTTTCTTGGTGTTTTGAGGGGGAGTAGAATGAGTAGCAGTTTTATACATAGCTCTGTAACCCTAAACATTTCTTCCTGTTTTAGGCTTTATTGCAGACTGCATGCAGTTGTCAGTAGTTCCCATGAAATCATATTGAACTGAGATTTTCCAAGGTTTAATTTTTCATAACTGATAATCTGTGTTCCTAATACTGACTGTGAAATATTTCAGCATTTCAAGACTTGAAAATGGTAAATTATTTTGCAGGGCCAACATTTGATGTGTTTTCATAAATCATTTCCAATAGTTGTCAGGTTCAATGATTTATCCTCTAGGATAAGATCTGTGGCCCTGGCCATGTCCTTTGCAGTACCTGAGTGTGTTTTCAGGCAACCTGGGACTTAATTCTACAGGATTATGTCCAGTAATGATGCCAACAAAATTTATCTGTGCTCTAAAACTATTTTAGATTTGCCGTTGTAAACTTTCAGTTGGAGGTTTGCACAACTGATTTTATATATCTAACTTTTAACCTGGCTTATGTCATCCTTGTCAAGCTCTGAGACAGAAAAGCAATTGCTGGGTACTCATTAGGACCATCCTGTCTTAAATCAACATTGCCACAATAAAGAACATAAATATATCCACCATTTTTTCTTACCCATGCTAATTAACCCACTTCCAGCCTGGAAAAAATTATGTATGGAATTACTAGGGCCTAATTAGTCGAAAGGACTAACATTCTCAAATCATTGTACAATAGAAATTAAATTTTAGATTTATCAGTTTTGACTACCAAAAAGATAGAATTAAGCAGCAAGTATGTTGTGTTCCATCAAAGATCTATTAAACAACAAATAGAAAATTACTCCACTACATGGTCTCAATGTTAGTTTTTAAAAATTGATCAATAGGTCAATAGGTCAGGGAGATCACAAGTATGGCTATATTTATGGTTTCTGATAAGGAAAAGACTCAGCCATTCTTGCGTATAAGATGGCAAACATGCAAATACAAATTTACAATGAAATACTAATTTCCAGATAAAACAGCCTATGAGCTGAAGATGAATGATGGTTGCCACAATGAATGTTTTCCAAAAACTTACCGCAGAGGATGGCTAAACCCGTCGGATGTACAGCTGAGTGTAAGAGGTACCAAAGGTTAGTGTTAAATTGTTTGAATATATTTATGGTATTGTTCCTGAAGAATACATTTTTGACATAGAAAGGTTTAATAACTGGCACAATGATGACTTAAAATTACTTTTTGCCGTTTACCCAGCTGAGGGTTTCTTTGAAGAAATAATTTTAAGACTGAGATGCCAGTAATCTATATTGAGATCATGTGAATTCAACTATAATGCAATTTTTTTTTACTAAAATCAATGAAATGTTCTTTCAGCCTATAGGTAGCTGCAGATGAATGAATGTTCAAGTTCTTAGCTGTGGTATATAAGAATTCTTCCTTGCCTCAGGTAAGTAATTGATTTATCAAGCATCTGTTGATAATTCAAAAGGGCTGGGGCCATTTCCTGTTAGTTGCCTTTGTGTTTGAGTACAGAATGATTTTCACTGTTGGTTTCTGGTTCCCCCCCAAGGTGTGGCATGTGATGTTTTGGAGGGGGAAACAAAGCATTGGTCAAGACGACATGAATTGAAGCAAATGATGAAAATAAATATTTTATTTAACATTTCAATAAATTATATAGAAAATACATGTTTGAGTACTTTCAATTGCTGGATAATAAAATCTGTTTTCTTTCAAACATCAAGTCTTTAAGCAACTCCATTATCATAATCACTAGTCAGACTCATTTTCAAATTTAGGGATAGTATGTTGTGGATAGTGATTTTCCTTGAGGTGGTTGGCAGCTGAGGGGATATTTCTAGGACCTCCATCTAGTTCTTAACCCTTTCTTGCCTTAGCGGATTTCCAGATAGGCCCTAATTACTGCATACTAGATAATTATGTGGGCCTCCCTTCAGAACCTGTTATACCTGAAAATGCAGTACAGTAGTCCTCACTTATCCATGGTTTCAGTTACCCACAGTCCAAAAATAAATTGAAAAAATCCAGAAATAATTCCTAAGTTTTAAGTTGCACATGGTTCTCAGTCATGTGAGTCATTCTTTTATCCAGTGTATCCACATTGTATATTACCTGCCTGTTAGTAGCTGTCTAATGGCATGAGTGCTTGTTCAGAAACCCTTAGAGCTTTTTACAGTATAATCTTATTAAATCTCTTACTGTGCCTAATTTATAAATTAAGCTTTATCAAAGGTATATATGTACAGGAAAAAAGTATACTACTATTCATGCTTTTAGGTATCCACTGGGAGTCTTGGAATGTGACCAATGGGTAAGGGGGAAGGACAACTGTAGGTTTCATCTGTGACCTACAAATTTTGTTAATTTGCTTTTGCCCTTATGAACAAAAAAGTAATCACAGTCCTAGTACAAGTAATTATAGTAAGGAAAATAATGACTGGATAGTCCAGCCTGCCCAGGACTTGAGAATTTACAAAAGATCTAAAACAACTGAATTCTACCTGGGTAAAGATTAAACTAAATCTTGTTTTTCCCCTGCTGAGTCCCATAATAATTTGTTTTTAATTGGGGATATAATTTCAATATGGAAAGGCAAAAAATGTTTTCTACAACATCTTTAATCACTGCATCAGAGGTAACATTTGAAAACCATTCCCCTGCCAGTGTTGTTGCCACAAAATAAGGTCTTAAATATAGAATTTTACTGTGGACTTTTTAAAACAACTACTTTCTGAAAACTGGTACCTGTGGATATTGAATATTGTCAAATGACTAGGAAATAGTGAATGATTTGTCAGAGTCCTTTTGGGTGAGAACTGTCCACCTTATAGTTAAGTTTCTAAAGAATTAATGCACGGTAGTTTCTTGGTTAATAAGATGGCAAATTTGTGATGACTTTTTCATTTAGTGAGTAAAATTAGAAGGATTGGGGGATTTTACAGGTAGATTTTTCCTATGGTGTCCCTACCTTTTCAGAGCAGGATCCTCCCTCCAGTGAGGTTAAAAGGGCCAATTAAAATAATTTATGTGTACTCTCATTTAAAGTTGTTGCCATCTTGTGACAAATGGAGAGAAGTGCATAAAAGTTACTTTTTTGTTGTTTTTTTAACATTTCTTAACTTGCAGTGTTAAAATAGTGAATGTTCTGCCTGGCTGGTATGACTCAGTGATTGAGTTCTGGACTGTGAACCCAAAGGGTTGAGGGTTCGATTCCCTGTCAGGCACATGCCTGGGTTGCAGGCCAGGTCTCCAGTAGAGGGTACTTGAGAGGCAACCACACATTGGTGTTTCCTTCTCTTCCTCCCTTCCCCTCTGTCTAAAAATAAAGTCTTAAAAAAAAAGTGAATGACTTGTTTTTCAATCTGTCGCCCAGTGGTATACTGGATTAACCAGGGTTGGTTGGTTGTTTTTTTTCCCACAGAATTCTAAGTTTTAAATTTCTGCTATTGGCTTTGAGATTTGAATTAGTGTTTATTAGCAATTAATTTAAAGAAACTACTTTTAAGGAGGCATTCTATAATGTACTCCTGTACACAGTATTAGCTGAAGCATTACTTCAAATTCATACTTCTTCCATGGCTGAAGTAGAAATGAAAATTTTTCTCAGATTGCCTATTCATCACTAGTGAAAAAAGCTGTCCCAGGTCCATATGTGGCAATAAACTGTAGGAGCTGTTGCTGGCATTGAGCCAGATAGATGTCCCTTTGTTCTAAATATTCTTCATTATATAGTTCAAATGGAAATACTGCATTTGGAGCAACACAAAATACAGTCGCCCCTAAATGAAGAAGGAAAAAAAATGTAAGATACTTAATGCTAAATAAGAAATCACATTTTCAACAAATAGTGAAAGTTTTATAATTAAGTTCAGGCCTACTTAATAGTTTTAATAATGATTTAAATCTGACCTCTTTTATATTTGAGACCCAATAAACGATTTCAGTAAATAAATGCACTGGTTCCAGGGCCAGTAGAAGACAAGATGATATTTTACAGTTTGGAAACTAGAAATTTGCTTTATACTGAAACAGTCATTACCGTTTTGAAGCTGACTAGTGATGTAAGGAGATGGAAGAAGTAGATGGGTGTTAGAAGGTTGGGAAACACTAATATTTGATAAAGGTTAAGTTGATTGGGAACAAAGACTTTGTACATTTCTCAGTTATTAGAAACCATTGACATAAAGATAGACATGCAAACCTACTAAGAGCCTGGATGTAACTTCAAATACATAAATAATTTTTGGTAACACCATTAGGGAAGGGACAGGCATTCCAACTGATGCTGGGAAAATATCCACATGCAAAAGAATGAAGTTGGTCCCTTCCCTTATATTGTATACAAAAATTAACTCAATAGATCCAAGATCTAAATGTAAGAACTAAAACTAAAACCCTTAGGAAAGAAAGCATTGGGGAAATGCTTCATGACATTCAACTAAGCAATGATTTCTAGGACATAACACCAAAAGCACAGGCAACAAAAGTAAAGAGTAGACCACATCAAAATAAAAAATGTGTGTGCACCAAAAGGTACAATTAATAATGAAAAAGTAACACTTTTCACTTGACATTTTTCCATAGAAGATACACAAATGGCCAATAAGGACACCAAGAGGTGTTCAACATCACTACTCAGAAAAATGTAAATCAAGCCACAATGATATAACCACCTCACCCATAAGAATGACTACTATCAAAAACTAAAGAAATTAAGAATCCTACTTGTGAATACAAAATGGTACAACCCTTATGGAAAACAGTATGGCAGTTTATCAAAAAAACACCCCACAATTGCCATATGATAACAGCAATTTCCTTCTGGTTATACACCCAAAAGAATTGAAAGCAAGGTCACAAAGATATTTGTACACTTAAGTTCACAGCAGCATTCACAATAGCCAAAGGTGAGAAACAACCTTAGTGTCCACTGATGGGTAAATAAAATGTCACATACACATATATGTGATTACTGAGTCTTAGGAAGGAAATTCTAATGCATGCTACAATATGGATGGACCTTGAAGACAGTAAGTGAAATAAGCCAAGCAAAATAGGCAAATATGTAATTCCATTTATATGAGGAGCCTAGAGAAGCCAAATTCATAGAGATAGAGGCTGGAGAATGGGGAGTTACTGTGTTACAAGATTTCAATTTGGGAAAATGAAAAGGCTATGGAGATGGTCAGTGGCAACGGTGTGAATATGCTTAACATCACTGAACTTTACATTTAAAAATGGTTAAGTTGGTAAATTTTGTATATGAGGGGGGATCCCCCCAAAATCGGGATTATCTTACAGAGGGTGGGCTTCCCCCACTAGAAGAATGTTCTAAGAGCCCATCTGTATCATTGCAAGAAGCTGCATTGGGCTTCAGTCAATTTTTTTGAAGACTCAATGCATACGCACATTTTGTGATGAGTGATTTATGAGCACATCTGCCCATATCGCGTGGAATATTCAGTTTTTGACTAAAAACTGCATGATCCTTGTGCTCCCCCCTCTGTACTCACCCCACCTCACCCCAAGTGACTTTTGTTGTTTCCCCAGATGAAAAAAAGTCCTCAGAGGGAAACATTTGGCCGATGTGGAAGAGGTGAGACAACAGAAGCACTAAGAGGCACCAAAATTGATGAGTTTAAAAACTTTTGGGCAGTGGAAAAAACGTTGCAATAGTGTATTGTGTCAAACAGTACTTTGAAGGTGACTGAAGTTTAAACGTGTAAGAATAAATACACAATTGTTTATAAATTCCGTTTTTTGAGGGTACCCCTTTGTAATGTGTATTTCATCACAATTAAAAATAAAACTTGACTATGAATGTAGGAAAATTGCTCTTAAGTTTTTTGTTTTGTTTTTTTTTTTAAATGACTTTATTGTTGTTCAATTACAGTTTGCTCTTAAGTTTTGTTTCATTGATTCACTGCATGAGTAAATGTGCCTGGCCAGGGGTACACTGCTAGCCACTCTGACGGTGCCTGCCTTCCTTGAGCTGACTGTCACCAGTAAACGCTTAGAGCCCCAGACTTTGGAGACTGCTGCCCTTGCTGCTTTACCTTACCTGAAACCTGCTGAACGTGCTTTCAGCAGGAGAACACTCTTGGAGAACAAGAGTTCTGGAGAACACTCTCTCCTTGGTGGCTCTCTAAAGGTGAAGCTGCTTATTCCCAAACACCCCACATATCTTAGTATCTTAAGACAGAGGCAGTGCCTAACTTGCTACCCCTTTGCCACTTCCAGACCTTTCTTGCCCCTGCTTTCCTCTTTATAAAAATCTTTCCTTTGTTAATGCTCAATGCCACCTGGGCTTTATCAACCCTTCACCTTCCACAGTCAAGTCAACAGCCTTTGGCTCACAATTTTCCTCTCCCAATTCCTGCCATTCAGTGATTTCCATGTGAATGACCCATTTAACTCCTAACCTCCCTATGTTCTAACCATTTTTCCTCTACCTCCACCACACCTTCTCAAGATCACAGGAAACTGATATGACCAGAAACTTACTTTAAAGTCATGAGTTCAAATGTCCTGCTCCCCTACACTGCCTCCTATGCATCTATCTCAAAGACTTCCAGTCTGCTTCCTTCAGTTCACTTCGCTCCTAACCAGTATGAGCCCCTCCCTTGCCATGATCCCCATTCCCTCACCCTTCTGCAATACTCTGCCATACTGACCTATCAAAACCTCAACTCTGCACGAACCAAACCATTTACTTTGTGCCTGCACTCAAGCTGTTAGGCAGAAAACCATATGTAATCGGCATTTCTGGATTCAATTTAAATGAATCACAGAAACCTCCAATGTACTGCCTGACAACCCTGCTGAATTTCTCAAGCACACCTGCTCTTCTGTCTCCCACAATGACTATTATAGTCCATTCTTCTCTCCTCATAATCTTTTGTTTTTAGCTGATGACCTTGTGTAGAGTATATCACAAAATCTACAGACGTACCTGATCTTCCCTGCTATAAAATTAAGTGACTTCTATCACAGGCCCATATTTCACATGTGCTCTGGATTCCATTTCCTCTCACCTTTTTAAGGACATCACTCCTTTGATCTTCCCCTCTTTCATTAGTATCATTAGTAGTATTAGTTTACTCTCTATTGGACATCATAATATCTATCATCTTTTAAAAAACCCCATCCCGGACCACACATCCTTCTCCAGAAAAGACCCTATTTCTGTCCTCATCTTCATAGTCAAACATCTCAGAATTGTCTGTATGCCATCTTCCTATCTTCACTTCCTTCCCCACTCAAATCCCCATTCCACCGAATTAGCTCTGATCATGGCCACCTACAACCGCCAGACCTAATCATACTTAACCTCTTAGCACGTGATATAATTGACCACCCTGCTCCCTTCTTGAAACACTCTTGGCTTCTGTAATACCACACTTGATTTTCTACATTATACCTGCTGTTTCTCAGTCTCCTTTGTTCCACCTCAAGCCTGTATCTAAAATTGGAATTTTCAAGGGTAGTCATGGAGTTCTCTATGGTCTCTCTAGGTGATTTCACCCATTCCACAGCTTTTTGTACCATCTCTGCTGCTGATTTCTAAATTGTATTTCTAGGTTAGAACTCTCTTCTAAACTCCATATTTTTATATCTGTCTATTAATATTTCTGTACAATGTCTCAGACATAATTTGATTTTTCTCCCAATCTTGTTCTCTTTCTTCTCAGTCTTGGTAAATGGCATCGTGATCCACTTAGTTTAACAAGGCAGAAACCTGATAGTTTTCCTAATTCCTATATCTCCCTGCTGCCCCAACTCCTAAATCTGGTTCTTGAGCACAATCTATTGGTTTTTGCATCCAAGAAAAATATCAGAATGGATGATTTTCCTGCTATGTTTAAAGTAACATTTAAGAAGCTCTTAATATTGTTTTTCTTAAGACTTAATATACCTAATTCACATTTATTATAAAAACAAAAAAGGGAAAAAAATCTTCACCTAGTTTTATTTCTCTCAACAAAGGTTTTTTTAGATGCTTTTAAAAGTCTTGACAAGGTAGTTACTAAGTGAAAATAACCATATACTACTACAGGAGTACTTATAATAAATACTATAGACTTTAAATTTGAAGACACACATTTTTGTCTTACTGAAATCTAGTTGTGTCTTAGATGTCTTTGATGGCATGTCTTAGTAAAATTGGCAGCATTTTTTCTTTATGGCATATAAAATAATGTCTTAGATTTTAACACATGTTTTAAATGTATATTAAGAGAAGAATAAAAAGAAGAAGCAAATTAAAAATGTAGCCCTGGCTGGTGTGGCACCATGGATTGAGCACCGGCCTGCAAACCAGAGGGTTGCAGGTTCGATTCCCAGTCAAGGTACATGGGTACATGCCTGGGTTGCAGGCCAGGTCCCCAGGAGGGGGTGCTCAAGAGGCAACCACACATTGACGTTTCTCTCCCTTCCTTCCTCTTGCTCTAAAAATAAATAAAATATTTTAAAAATAAAATAAAAATACATATTCTTCCTCTTGTTTAGTATTGGTTGAGAACCAGATTTTTCTCCTTTGATAAATAAAATTAATTCAGAATGATAATTTACCTTTTCTAGCGGTCATGATTTATCTCCCTAAGCAAAATGGAATAAAGCAAATGCACATATACATTTACATATAGTTTAGAGATTCACAAACCCCTAGGCTCTCAAGTATCCATAGATCCTAGGTTAGGAATGCTTGATTTCGATAATTATAGAACAAAATTCTAATGTTCCTAAGGATATTTGCAAAAAGTTATAAATTGAATGTAAAGCAAATTTAAACACTAAACATATACACACAGAAAATTCAGTGTTAAAACATCTTTTTAAGTCCCAGGATTGGAACTAAAATTTGGTTTGAAGCAAGGTTTATCTCATCAAAATTAATGTCTCATCTAATCAAGAAAGAATTAATTTTTCTTACTCTTACATTAACAGGTCCTTCTAGGTTTTTATTTGCAAAACCATAATAAGCTCCATCCATTTAAAATAATTAAATGCTATAGTCATAACTAGCCATTCAGAGAAGGTTGGTGATGCAAGATGATCACATTTTCTTTGGCTGTGTGCCTAATTCCACTGTTGGGGACTGACTACATGGCTATTAAAGGTTACACGTTATTTTAAAAGGAAGGTAAATTTAAAATCATTTGATATGTAGTGTTAAGTACATTTTTCCTAGAATTATTTAAACAATACAATGTTCAAGTATAGAAACAACATGCACAATATGGGACTTAATATCAGAAAATGATACTGCCTATAAGCAATTAGTAAATGTTTAAATTAAAACAGGACTTACCTGGTAGAAATTTATTATTCTTTAAAATAATATTTAAGATATACAACATATATAAGTTTAACAGAGTAAAAACATTTAAGTAATATAATTATTTGTAGTCATCATTAATAATTTTGAAGATTACCATATTTCAATGTGAGAGATGTTTCAAATAATAAGGCTGCAATTAGTACATCTTCTTTAAGCACTTTATTTCTTAAGTTCAGCCGAGCATGGGCTTCAGATAGGGAAACTCTAAAAAAGAAAATTGATACCAATCAAAATATGTTGATAGTACAAAGATAGTATATATTTTGGCAGAAAGAAACCAAGACACGTGACCATAAGCAACACCTTAAGGA
>VMDR010012875.1:0-25834 GCA_007922815.1 Macrotus californicus | reverse complement strand
TCCTCTCTCAACTAGGTACATTGTTGTCCCATGGGTATAGCCAGAAAGCATAAGAGGAAAAAATGTGTCAGTGTGGACAGAACAGGATTGCTCATCCCAATATATTTAAGCTTTAAGTCAGTGCAGGAAAGTCTGTATTAACTAATTTTTATTAATATCAACTCTTTAATCATCAAGAGTACATCACTATTTTCTAAAAGAAAAATGTCCTCTGATATAATAGGAAATATTTTATAGATTTACAGCTACAGAGATGGGATATGAAACCTTCTGAATTTTCAGCTTCAGAAAAACCTCTTAATTATCAGTATACATTTATCATTTTTATCTGCTGAATGACATTAATAATTAAGCCTAAAATGACATCTGTTAAAAATATGTGTAAAATACTAGCAAAATAATGCCGGAATATAAATAGTATTCACTAAGTATTTTGTAGCACTAGTTAAACAATATGAATTTGTTTTAGATTGTTGCCAAAAAAAATCATTTTAAGTTTTGTCATTAGTTTTAACTCCAAAGATGACAACATTTTATAAAGTAAATTTTGTATGTATTTAAAGTATTGAACATGATTATACATTACCTTAAAAATTCCTCAGAGTTCATGAGTTTGTTCAGCTCCTATGCAGCTTAAATATATTATCAGATGAATGATGAATGAACGTCTAAATGAGGTGCGGCCAACCGCTGTGAGGCAGCCATTAACCTGAACTAGACCCCAGAATGGCTCACCTATCTTGATTTCAAGAATTTTACATGGGAAATCATCCAAAGTGAAATTGGTCTTTAATCTAAATGAACAGAAACTGAATGTTGTAAAAAAAAAAAAGGCATCAGAGAAGCACATTATTTCTATTTTAACATCTAATTTATAGTTGAGAATTTATCTGTGAACCTTACTGTTCCTTAGTGGTTTTATAAAATGATGGGCACAGAAGTGCATTTTGTAATGGGGAGTGTTAGCTGAGACTGTCGCTTGAATTTTTGTTTCCTGATAATACCTTATTCTCTGGAATTACTGAGTAAACTCTCATTTTAAAGGGCAAGCAGGCTGTGTTTCTCTAGTGGTAGACCTTTAATACTTTGAAGAAAATGGTTTGTTTTTTCCTGCTTTTTTTTTGAAGCATGAACTTTTGGATTATTCAACGTGAAAAGCAAGATCTCTTCTGTAATTGTAAGATATTAGAAGGTGGAAGAGCTCAGCTATGAAGGAGATTGTTTTCTTGTGGATAGGGAGCAGACTGAGCAGGCCTGACGTTTCCCGGAAGTTCAAGTGAATGCATTCTAAGAGGGAAGCTGGAGCAGGCAAGGGCATTTACCTGGGGATAGAGAAGCATGTTGGGGTGGGGGGTGAGGATTGACAGGTGGAGAGTTAGCTGGGATAGGTAAAACTGATTCAACATTTTTCACTAAGGGCCACACCTGCAGTCACTGCCTGAGGCTGCTTTCTGGGTACAGACAGCCACAGGACAAAGAGCAGGTGAGGGGGGCAAAAGGCAAGTGATGACATTATTTTCCAAGTTCTGTAAAGTTAGTTGCTATGTCTCCTTCAGTTTGAAGACAAAAACAATGACTCAGATTAAGACTTGCCTTTAGAGTAATTTTCTGTTGCAGCATTCAATGAACTAAAATGGGTAAGTATTGACTCCCTAAAGTATTATAGTCCACAATGTAAAATAAGATAATAAGCAACTTTCAAAGTGAATAAACTTAGTGTTCTTTTACATAGGGTAAGCTCGCTAGCTTTAGCAAACAAAAACCCTTAAAAAGTCAAGAAAAACTAAAACTGATATATAAGGAATTAACTTACTTTAAAAACAACCTTTTATTTCACCTTCACTTTCTGAGAAACAAAACTGTTTTTAATAGTAGGCCTTGGCCTTCCTTCAAGATAAGGAAAAATTTTAACATTCACACAGCCTCACAAATCGAAATCTAGCTTCCAGTGAGAGTTCATGGCCTGCGTCTATGAACTTTCTGAAACTGCACAAAAATGTTAGCCTTCGATGTGTTTACATGTATTTGTTTTCTGATAGAATATTTATAATTTTTTTTATCAGATTCTCAAAGAATTGAATGCTCCAAAATAACTAAACTCCAGAAGCAATCCCCAGAGGATGCCACTAACGCTACATTGAACTAGATCACGTTGGAGACTCTTTGCTGATCTTCTGCAGGGGAGAACCAGTCATTCCCTCTCCCCAGTGGGGGCCATTACTTTGCCTCAAAAAGCAGGAAGGGGCTCCACCCCATCTCTCTCTCACTGCTGCCAGACACCTGGAACAAATAGAGGATCAGAGTGGCCTCTCCATTTTCTCCTCTCTTGCAAAGAACATTCGACTCCAGGGCCCTGGGTCTACCTACTACAGAGTTGGAGAGATAAAACAAGATCCTTCATGCCAACGGCTAGAGTCTGATGTACAGAACCGAATTCTCCCTGAAGATGGGCTTTCTGATTTGGCTTCCGGTCCTCATCACATTCTCTAATGCAACTTCAGTTGGTAGCCACAACTTGGAGTATGATTGGACCTCCATTAATACTGTTGACTCCCCTTTGGTTCCAGCAACTCATCTTTACTAATTAGAACCTAGGAGGCCAGATGAGTGACTAGTATCTGAGAATCCAGAACTCCAGTAGGAACCTCTAGGGTAGCCTTTGTAGTTTGCAAAGTGTTTTTATATCCATTGCCTCCTTTACTCTTTGCAATAACCCCCAAATTTAAGTTATTTTGTATATGAAAAATGTTCAAGTTTAGTAGCTGCTGAGTTGTAAGGCTGAGGTTCAAATGCAGATAATTGGACCCCAAATGTGTTGCTCTTTACATCTTCTATCTCAACAGGTAGCCCAAGGATGATTCCTCTAAGGACAATGTGTGTCCCTGTGGTCCATTCAGATGTCAGATCTGATGAGAACTTGACATCTTCCCAGGAAGGCTCTGTAAGTAGCTCCCCTTTAGGGAGTCCCTCTTCTCCTGATACTTTAATAAACAGCATTGTCTTCCCTATATCATCCCCATCACTTCTGTGATTGTAACTGACAGACACTAAGTAAAGATTTAAATCAGCAAAATATAGGGAAGTAGAGATTAGAGAAAAGGGGTAAGCATACTATTGATGACTTAATTACCACATGTAAGCACCAGAGCACGCAACTAAAATACTAATTCCCCTCCAAACAAATAATATTGAACATCTCTTAATATCTCTTTGGTTATGAGAGGCAAGATATGCATTCTAAGGGTCTCTGGCCCCACAAAAATGGAGTCACCCTTTAATATGCTTTTAGTTACACATGTATTTGTCAAGATTTCCACTTGGATCCTTTGATGTTCAGCATCCTCATGTCTACATCTGTCACCCTCTCTCCAACCACTGTACCCAGGGCTCCTCCTCCTTCTTTCCTGTCATGTCTCAGCTCCGTGTCCTCTCCTTACCTCTGTTCACGGAGTCATCTGGCCTTTTAGTTGGCTGCTCTCACAGCCTGCTTTTTGTAAGAATATTATAAAGAGAGACAAGAGGAACTAGACTGTTAGCTAGAGAAATTGGTAAATAATTGAGATGTAAAACAGGGGGTTAATTTGTGATTAAGAAAATAGGCTTTGGAGACAGATATATGGATGTTTAAATATTTAAGTCCCACCTCTGCCACCCATATATTTTGAGCATCTCTCAAACTGGCTAAGCATCAGTTTCCTCATTTGTCAACAAGGGGATAATAATGCCTGCTTCCTCTGGTTGCTACGGGATTAAAAGAAATATATGCAAAACGATTTCACAATGCATGTGAGATAACAAGTGTTTAATAAAGGATAGTGTAATTATTACTATATTCTATGGAGATTCCCTAACCCGAAGTGAATTTCCCTAAATCTTACAGCCTTTTGGCTTATGCTAACAATTGCTGTTTTATAATCATTTATTTTGGTGTTCATACACCACCTCATCTACTGTTTTTAAAACTTCTTGAAGGCTGTCCTTGTTTCTTATACATCTTGTCATGTTCCCTAATGTTCTGCAATAACTTACATTGGGTAAATGTCCCCATGATCTTTGTGAAAAGATCAAAGAATGTGTACTTAATACCATGTCCTCACTGTAGGAGTGATCTCGTTATTTAGCTATGATGCATGCCCTTTCCATTCAAAGTTGATGTCTCTGATTCGTCCATCATGGATTGCATGTTCCACATAAAATGTGTCATGCTCACGGTCTCCCAGCTTTACTACAGAGTTTCAGGACTAATGAAATGGAGGGGCAGAGCCCTGGTCTGACTGAGCTCTGTAAGGAGAACAGCAGGAAGGCATGGACCACATTCAGCCTTTTCCTTATCAGTGTTCTTTTTCTAAGGATCCAACCAAGAGGGGATGGTGGCTTCTAGATGAGAAGGCCACCAGTCTGGAGAGGGATACTTTATTCTACAACATTTCAAAATATTTTACTCAATACTTACTTAAGTTTGTAAAGAAGGAGTGGGATCAACAGAAAGAAACAGAGAAAAAAAGCACTTCTCTTGGTCATAGATCACACAATGTGCACATTTTGTGTTAGGAGCCTTTCCTTTGCAACAAAACACAGTTCAAATCTCCAGGGGTGAAGGTGCAAAACCATCCATTCTTAATGACAACGTGAATATGGCTTTTCTAAAATGTGCATGTGATCAGATTGTCTGTAGCCCAAAGGGGCACTAAATTTTAAAATGAAATTTTATTAGGATAGATATTCATAAGCAAGAAAGTGCTTTTATGGGACAAATCCAAGAGAGATCCAGAAAAAAAATATATACTTAAAAAAAATCTAACTGCTAATGAATCAAAGGTTTTTATTGGTTTTTTTTCCTTAAGTGCCAAATGACCTCCACAAATAGTCTTCCTAGTGGTTCCGAATGAATTGGTTGTTGGTGAGTCCATTTAACACATTCCACTCTGAAGAAGAGCCTGCAAGACAGTTTGACTTGATTAAAAGTCAGTGACAATAAGTGCTTCAAATTGCAGGAAACCTCACAGAATGTGCTTGGTGTGCAGCGAAAATCCTATGTTTTGTAAATAACCTCCCTCAAGTCTGATCTGAAAGTGCTCTCTCCTGATTTCATCAATAAGGTTACTATGTGACTTTAAAAAATTCCACTGCTCTAGGAAAACTTCTGTTTCCTTTTATGCCCAGATTTAGCAGGTTTTTCAAAGCCCTTCTTATTAAGAAAAGTTGTGGCTGGAAAAATGGATAAGTAGCTACAACTCTTCCAGGAAGCAATAAATATCCTGGTTTAAGGCATTTGAGACATGCCCCTCTCCTTTATTGTGTCCCAGGGCCCACCTACCGCTGGGTGCCACCCTCCCAAAGTGAAGTGGATGGTCCTAAATGATCATAGGTGGGTTTTGAAAAATAAACACAAAATTAGTTTCACACCTACTTAGACAGCTTAGAATTTTAATGTGTGAAGTATGCCAGGACTCTGCAGTGAAATAAAGCTTTGCATTCAAACTAATGTCAGCCAATCAGAAAACAGTACAGAGTGCTGCCCATTTCATAATTAGGGAGCATTAGTCCAAGTTCTGGATTTTACTTATTAATGAATAAAGCATTTCTTGACCCAGTTTTGCCATTTATTCATGAGAACCTTGTTTTCAAAAAGTGTTAAAATAGCATGAAGTCCCCGGTTTATGCCCACCAAATCCAACAAATTCAAAACGAGTCCTCGGAACTATTTGTGTCCGGTTTTGCAGCAAACATTCTATACAAAACTGTGCTCTGTTCGAGGATAACACAGAGTAAGGAGACTTCGGTAGGCTTGCCTGCAAGCTTGGCTTTTCCAGCTTCAAAGCTTTAAGCTGCGTGCTGACACATTTTCCATTGCACTTCTCTTGTGGCCATAGCCTTATTTCAGTCTTGCTTGCCTGTCCTCAGTTATATCTTTGACATCCACGGGCCATTGTCAGATAGATAGACAGGAGCAATGGCAATCTCAATTAACCAAATGCCCCATGGGAATGAGAACTCTCAGACCGCCGGAGGTGAGAACAGTTACTCTCCTCTTCTTCCTCCTTCCCCAAATTCCTCTCTCTGCAAGGCTTCTCAGACATACTAGATATTGAAAACATGTTTTAAGTGAAAAGAAAAAAATATCCAAAAACAATTGAAATATGATTTAGGAGGCTATCCTGCCTGTTTCCTTCCCTGTAAGGCCAGCCAGCTAACTCCATTTAACAGGGGTGTCAAACTCATTTTCACCAGGGGCCACATCAGCCTTGTGATTGCCTTCAAAGGGCCAAAATAATTTTAGGACTATATAAATGTAACTACTCCTTAACTGTTAAGGAGTTGAAATTACATCCAGCCCTTTGAAGGCGAACCGCGAGGCTGATGTGGCCCCTGGTGAAAATGAGTGTGACACCCCTGAAGATAGTTAAACCCCTACTCAGCCTACAAATGCCATTTATATACTACCTCTTACGGCAGGTTATCCTGGTCATCGGATCCCTGTTTCCCCCAATGGGAAAATTCAGATCTCAAAGGCCTCCTTTAGTTCTGACATGCTGTTTTTTGTACCTTCTGTAATACACTGTGATTTTCTAGCTCTGAACTTCAAGAACATACTTTTGTCCCACTCATCAAGGGCTTAACATTTACTGACTTACACTACTCCAAATCTCAGCTCTACTACATCCTAACCGTGAGTCTTTAAGGAAGATATCCAATCTCTAAGCCTCAGGTTCCTCATCCATCTAAATGGGAGTCATAATGGTATGCAACACATATTACATGTACAACTAGATGCATAATGTGCAGCTTGCATTATAGAGTTGCTTCAAAAATTGCAGAACACATGGAAAGAGCTCACTGTGATGACAATTAGTAAGTACTCAATAAATATCAGCTAGAGCTTTTTTTTTAATGTATAATTTCCCTGTCATCCCTAACAGGATCATAAGCTACTTGACGCTGAAAAAGCATGATGTATTGGTTATATATCTCACCTTGCTTATTACAGTGTCCTAAAAATAATCAAAATTCAACAGTGTTGTTGATTGCTTGATTATTACAGCTTTTGGTCTGATGTTTCAGTCATTAACCATTGTGTACTTACTTTTTCTGTCTGTAAAGATTGACTTCTGCCAATTCAAGTCTTAAAACTGTATGAAGATAATGGTTCATGACAGTATTCTACATTGATTGCAGTTCCATGACTACGTAAATAATTGGAGAAGATCAGCCTAAAAACAAGAGTGTATTGTTACTGGGCTGGGCCCTGTCCTGCTCAGAACTCCCACACCCAGATAGGCTGAGCTGAACCGAAGTGGAGGTCAGCTCACTTGGAGGCCATCGCATTCCTCCATGACACCGAATTGTGTGGTGGACATGAGTGTGTTCGTGTTTATGTTTGTCATCATCTTCTGTTGTTTCCGAGAGAAGGAAGGGGGAAGGGCTGGAGAGAGAATGGGAAGAGGAAAGACATGTACAAGAAAAAGGAAGAAGGGAAGGAGAAAGCAAGCTTTCGGAGGAAAAGAAGATGGAGAGAAGACTGCTCCGCAAGGGACAGAGTCAAAAGGAGAGACTTGTGAGGGAGAAACGGGGAGATAAAGAGAAGAAAGGCCGTTGTAGTGTCCAAGCCGTGGAGAAAACGCGATCTCCGGGTCTAAATGTGCAGCTTGCTTACCTGGCCTCTACCACGTTAACAGGAGACATGGGGACAATTTCAGGAGGGTGTCACTTCGAAGCTGAAACTTGGACAACTACACCACTAGATTACTCTCGTCATTTAATAGAGATTTCCATTGGAATAGAAGACGGCAGGTTCTCAGAGGAAGGGAAACACAGCCAGTTATTATTTCTAGTCTGACTGTTTGCAGGGGCTTCTCCGTGATTCTGAAGAGAGTGTACTTGTACGCCACAGACATATATTTTTTGAAGATTTTTTTTCCCCACCAGGTGCCTTTTTTCCCCTTCCATGTGTCAGAGATTTCTAAAATTTCAAGTTCTGCAAGGAAAAAGACCAGGGCTGTAGTGACTTCCCACCAGAGGAGTGCACCCCCAGAAGAACCCGCATTATTTCATAAGGAGCTTTTAGCAGTCTACGCCAACTGCTCTGGGTTTCTGAATAGTTTGCCTTTCAGCGGACTTAACCAAACCATCGCCCCACTGGGGAAACCAATCAGACACCAGGCTTAAAACCCCCAAAGTAAAATGAATGGCCTTCTGTGAATCCAAGGTAAAGGGTGTTGTTGTTAGGAATTGCTCAACCTTCCAGGCAGATCTGAGTAGGTAGAAATTGATTAACACACCCATTCCACCTACATTTTAAGAGAACATGGCTTTGCACCTATATAGGCTGCTTATCTCTGTGGGCTACAGGGATTTTCAGTGAAGATTCAATCCTCTTTTATAGGGGAGACACTTGCAAAGGTTCCTGTAAGATATAATTTTCAAAGTCAGAACGATGATGGGTGGGGTTGGGGGATTTTTTTTTTTCTTAAACTGCAAATGTAATCAGCAAGTCTAGTCGTGGCTGCTTCCCCGACAGGCGCTCAGATGTACTGGAATGCCTCAGCTCCCACAAGGGAAGAAATCATTTCCTGTGAATTCCACGTCCTGCAGGTTACTGAAACGTAGCCATTTCCTTCTGTGGCCGCGCACCCTCCCTCCCTCCCTCCCTCTCCAAGGGCTCCATTCCTCTGCTGTGTAGGTGTGGACATCCCTGGCCTACTTCCATGGAAGCACATAGCAGGAGACTCTTGTGCCTGGGTTCTGGCCCAAGAACTTTCACTCTTAGAAGACGTATTGGCCTGTAGAATTTCAGTGTTATTTGAAAACAGATACTCCAGTGTTCAAGGAGTTCTCTTGTGAAACGTGCAGCTATTGGTATGATTTAAGGCATGCCCTATCGCAAGATGGAAAAACAGAAGTCTTTGAGGAATTCGTGTAAGCTTCCCCTCATGTGTGTTTATTGCATGACTACGAACCCCTTCGACATTCTGAAACCAGGCCTGTCAGAGGCACTGTGGGGTCAGCGAGTCACGTGGCTTAAGTTTTTATCGCAACCCTACTGCTGCTAGCTGTATACCTCGGGTAAGTTTCTTCACCTCTCTGAGTGTCTGTCTCTTCATTTGTATAATATAGATTTTAAAAAAACTACTCCTACAATGTATATAAAGGCCTAGCATAGGGGAATCCATCAATATGTAATAGCCTTTCCTGATGTAACATCAAAGGGGTTAAATGTCTTGATATCAAAAGAGTCATTGTGGGCACTAAAATTCATGTTTCCTAACTTGTTCAATGACCTGTTAAACTAAGAGGCTGTCTGTCTCCAAAGACTTTTTTTTTTAAGTTAATTCTCATGTCATGTGACAGTCATTTGGTTAAAGAATGTAATTCTGTCCCCCAGGACAGGAGTATTCTCATGCATACATGTTAATTTGGGAAAGTTCATTTTTTAAAAGTTTTTATTTGCCATCGGCCGTGCCTCACTTGCTCCTTGAGCCCTTCCAGCCTGTTATTTAGTTCAACAAAATTCTCCCCTGACTCTTCTTCAAGCCCTCCTCTTTCTTCAAAGGTCAGATCAAAACCTTTATAGCATGCTGCTTATTAATACCACCCTCCTTGTTTCCTCTGAACTGCATAGACTATGTGGCCTGTGAGACATTTATATTTAATTATATCTTATCTCATCATTCTTTTTGGCTCATGTATTAACTCCATCTCCAGCTAAATAAAGTTCTTGGAGCACAAAGCCCATTTCCTGTAGTCTACCCCAATAATTGCCAACCTAGCATTCAATACGGAACAGGTGCTCAATACATACTTCTCTTTATTGAACTGAAGATTAATAATTAATAGGTAATTGATGTAGTTTTATCACAATCACCATTTACCTTTCCATCAACCACCTCCACAGAGTGTCCATAAATGGGACTTCAGCCACGGCAATATTTTGGTTCCTCTCTTTCTCAGCATCACCTTTGACCTACAGTTAATATCCTTCCCAGCATCAGCAACAGCGTGACTCCAGAATGTTCCCAGGTTCTCAGCAGAGAATCAGAATGGATGTTTCCTTCAGTTTGGCTCCTATTGAGAAGATAGGTGGCAGCCAGACACTTAAGCATGTGATTTTTACTGTACAAAATAGAAGAAGCCAACACAAAACATGTTCGGAAGGCTCAGCAGAGATGCCTTGGAACTGCAGATAATACGATGCATCTGTAGAATCCATAGGAGTAAGAAGCATCAGTAGGTCAACCTGGGATACAAATTAAGTATGGGGAAGGAGGACAGTGCACTTATTAAAATGCTAAATTACCTAAATTGAGTGGGCTGCTGAATGAGTCATCCCTTTTCCCTAGCAAAACTCCTTTCATAAGTCACCACTATTGTCAATGCTTTCTCTCGTCCTTGTCTATCCTGAAACGTCAGGTGTGCTTCCATCCCACTACCACCACAGAACAGCAATGTGCCCCACACTGCCACATCCAAACCACAGACTTCAGCCCTCGTCTTTCTGGGCCTGTCGGCAATGCCTGGTCCAGAGCATCTGCCATTAGTTCCTGAAACACTGAGAGCATTGTGTGGAATTCTCCACTCTCCTCTGTTGGTCCTTCTTTACCTTCTTTAACCCCTAACATTGAAGTTGTAAGTGCCTTGCTCAGTCTTTGGACTGCGTCTCTTTTCTATTATACTCATACTTCATGGTTTCCTTTAGTTCCACAGCTTTAACTATCATCTCTATACCAACCACTTCCAAATATCCAGTCTGTGCCTCTTCCCTAAACTCCAGACTATAGATTCAATGGCTTACTCAACATCCCGACCGAAGTTTATCTCTACTTTCACATATATAAAACCTAACACTTTTTTTCTAACCTGCCAATGTGTAGATGGCAACTACACATTTGCAAGTTCTTCTACACATTTGTCTGGTTTCTCAGGCCAATAAATCCAGAGCCACCTTTCTTTCTCCCACACTACATTCCCAATCTACCAGGAAATCCGGTGGACTCGGCCTCAAAATGCACAAGACTCCAAGGGCTCCTCCACAACTCTCTCTAGTGTGATTTCTCACCTAGATGACCTCTCAGCTGCTGTATTTTTACTCTTCCTTGCTGCCTCCTCAACAAATAATTCTTACTGCAGCAAATTCTTCTAACCATCTGCTCAAAACTCTGGCGGCTTCCCATCCCATTCAGACCAATGCCAATGTCTTTCCAAGGGCCTGCAAGGCCCTAAGACATCTTGTCTCTGATATCTGTATACTCTAATCTCATACCCCTCCCCCATCACAGGCCGTCTTGTTTTTAAACTCACTACTGCGCTCTTACCTCAGAGCCTTTGCACTTCTCTTTACTCATCATGAAGTGTTTCTGGAATGTCCTTTTGCCAGATATTCACAGAAATTGCTTCCTGTGTCTTTGCTTAAATGTCATACTATGAGAAAGGCTTTCCATTTGAACCTTGCCTTGAAAAGCATAGAATTAATCCCACCTGCAACACTCTTTTTACCTACTCCTGGTTTTATAGCAGCAATCACCACTTGCTATGTTTTATGTTCATTTTTTTTTATGTCTTTACAGCCTTTTCCCCCCTAGAATTAAGCTCATGGAGAGCAGAGGTGTTTGTTTTCTACTACACCCCTAGCATTTAGAACTGTGCCCAGCACAGACAAGTGTGTTTAATGATTAAACAAATGAATGAAAAGTCGTGTACATTTTTAAATGTTCATTACGAAAATTGAAAAGCATAAAAATTAGAGGAAACAGTTTAAAGCATCCCCATTTATTCATTAGTGAATTTCAACAATTATTAATATATAGTCCCTCTTGTTTTATTCTTCCCACTCGACTTTCCTCCAGCCTCTTCACACTGCAGTGTACAGGCGAACCCTGCATGTCAGTCATGTCATCTGCAAACTATGTGTGCGTTTTTCATTGTCCTCCAAAACTTTATGGAATTTATACTCACAAAGCAGTGTTTCAAATGCCCATTTCCTCATCTCTTATTCATGCTGGCAGATGTAATTATATAAAAATAACCTACCATTTTTATTGGTAAATTCTTTCATTTTTAAATTAAAAAGAAAGTTCTTGAGGTCTGTGACAATGTCCTCTTCTTTCTCTCTGTGACCTTTCACAATTCCAGTATAGTTATAGTCAAAAATGTATCAAACTGTACATTTCTTTCCATCTTGTTTTAAAGGCTTGTCTCATCTAATTATGCATAATAGCTTGTATAATTATAAGATCAGAGCCCTATCTTAATCATCTGAGCACATCCTGTTAGAAGCAACATAATTTTTTGAAAATAAAAATCCCTTGATTTTAACAGGATGAGAAGAGGGTCTGGAGTAAAGAAATAAATTGCTAAGAAACAGCTACTTGTCCCTAGACAGTATTTTTTCCCAGTGGTCACTTCCACTGATAACCTTATTTAAAAAAAAAAAATCTTTCCAGAGACTTTGCTCAATCTTTGAAGCCATCTTCCAATTCTGGAAGGAGAAAGCCTGGCCAGTCCAAAGTGCCCCTGGGCCCCTCGTCTGCTGTGGGCCTGGAGACAGATTGCATCCTGGCTGGGCTGAGAGGGCTCAGGTTGGCGGTTCTGGCAGTCACACAGAACAGCTCTGTGGCTCGCTCTGGAGAAAGCCTTCTGTTCTCCTAAGTGCTAGCATATTAAGCATCTACTGCGTGAAATAGGATGGGGAGGGGTTTGGAAAAGAAAATGTGAAGACAAATGGGGATATTTAAAAGCAGAAAAGAAAATCCAGTGCTCAGAACAGCATTCTTTAACTCAGACTAGCTATAAATTTTCTCTCTTGTTGATTTCCTGTCTTGGAAAGAACCCATTAATGAAAAAAAAACGAAAGAAAGAAAGAAAAAGAGAAAGAGAAAGGTACAGGCTGGAAGCTCACCTTTTTTTATTTTAATGGTAAATCTGGTACCATTCATATCTGTAAAATGTGAAAGATCTGAAAATCTCATTTTGTCATTTTACCAAAAAGCCTGAACAACCTATTTAAAAGACACAAAAATAAATTTATAATCTGGGCGGAGGTTGGGGAAGTGCTTGTCTTGCCTTTTCCTGTATGAGCTCTACCAGCGGACCTTGGAGCTTCTCAGTCTGTCCTCACGTTTAACTCCAAGTCTTCCCTGCCAAGTTCTGATGGCCGAATTTCCTGTTAAACTGAGGATAGGCTAAATCTTTGTTGTAATTTGCTTGGGATCCCACCCAGCTAGATTTGTGGATGAGAAATTTATAGCTTCTCCTCACTGAAGAGTATAACAACAGATCAACACTTTTCATACTCTGCGGGCCTGCACGTTCATTAGACCGTGGGTGTGGCCCACTTACTGATCAACATGCAAATTTCACTGGAGGTGAAGGATGGAACGGGAAGTCTGCAAGGAGTGAGGCCGCCTTAGGCTATTTCTTTCTGGAGTTTCCTGAGAGGGGTCTTGGTGTTTCCAAGCAGCTTCTCCAACTCCCTGTGGTCCTGCCTTCCCCACTTCTGGGGGGCAGACCAGAACAGAGTGGTCCTTCCGGGAGGGGGCAGAGGCCCTCGGAGCTCTTTCACAGCAGCTGCCATCCAAAATTCACACTTTGGCCTTCTAGGGCTCTTGTTAAACACCGTAAGTGACAGACTGCTGGCCATTCTTTCAACGCTCTAGACTTCCACAGGATGACTTGACTCTATTAACCCATCCCTGGCTAACAGTGAGAATGTAAATCCCCAAAAGAGTATTTTCCCAGGCAGGCACAAGTCATCTTAGCCACAACCCAACGTATTGGAACTGCCTGTCCATAACACAGCCTAGAAGGAAAAGAAAAAAGAGAACAGAAGAAAGATGAAGGAGGGGAGTAAAGGGAGGGAAAGGGAGGGGAAGGAAAAAAGTAAGGAGTCTACATCTGTTTTTTGGTGTCATTTCAGAAAGTGAAGATGCCAAATAATGTGAAATGGGGACTCTTCATCTAATTATTTTGACAGACGTAGAAAGGTTTCAGCAGCACTTCAAATTCATAGTAGGTATGTTCCTAGAAATCTATTTTACTCCTTTAATTGACATAAATTCATATTTCAAATGTACTGGAAAAATTACCTACTAAAAAAAAATCCATGTTAGGAATTTATTTAAAAAGTGAAAATTCCTTTGAAATGAGAACAATTGCCTACATTATTTTATTTTATTAATGTGGTATTTTCTTTTACAAGTTAAATTTTTTAAAAAAACAGAATAAAAAAGTTATATTTAAATAGAACCTCAACTCATAGGTTAAATTAGATATAGTTCTGTAGCAAGCAGTCAGACAGACATGAGCAGACTAGGAATGAGAGGTCAGGTGCAGAGGGTCACCAGGGCAGAGAGCCCCAGGTGCCTAGCATTGGGCAAAACTATCAGCCCTTGCAATGGCCACTCCCTTAAGCATTAACCCCTGGAGATGACAGCTAGGTTTCAGCTGTCTTTTAGCTTCAGGACCAGAGAAGCAGGAAAATCAGATGGAGTGACACCATGGCCCACCTCAGGACCAGCTGCAATGACTAATGGCCCCCTGGCACTGACCAATCAGTGGAGACCACCAGGGAGACACACCTGGAAAGCTGATGAAAGTTCTATTGGGATTCTCCCCTGAGGCCTGCAGATCAAAGCCCTTGGAACCAGAACCCAGTGCAGCTCCTCTATGGAGCTGGATAGCACCTTTCCCCACGTCCCCTTTTCCCCCAGAGCACCGTCCCCCTCCCCTTCTCTCTCTCATTCTCTCTCTTCCCCACCCCCATCTGGAGGGCACCCAAATCTTCCCTCTTCTTCTTCCCCCAGGCGTATTTTCCTTGTTCCTTGCCTCTCTTTCTCCTAAGTCCCAAGGGCCCTTCTTTTGCCTCTGTAACTGGTTTCCTGAGCCCACTCCTATATGGCTCCTTCTCCCTCTGTGACTTTCTAAATAAACTTTCTCTTACAGTGTGAGTGTTGGCTCCGAATTCTTTCTTAGCCAGAACTCTAGTACCAAGGTTGCTAAATCGAGGTCCGGCCTAACTAGTTGCTTATTCACTGCTAACAGTTCTAAATCTTTAGAATAGCCTGTCGGTTGCCAGATGGGAGGATTTGGGGGGAATGGGTGAAAAGGGGAAGAGATTGAGAAGTACAAATTGCCAGTTATAAAAACAGTCCCAAGGATGTAACTGGGGAATATAGTCAATAATACTGTAATAACTTTGTAGGGTGTCAGGTGGGTACTAGACTTATTAGGGTGATCACTTAGTAAGTTATATAATATCTAATCACTATATTGTGCGCCTAAAAGTAGTATAATATTGTATATCAGCTCTAATTTTAAAATTTTAAAAATTATTTAAAAATAAAATACCCTGATAAGGAAATAATACACTGACTTTGACCAACAACAATTTACAAATGGTTGATGTTGGAACTAGAACTTGGGTCCTCTGACACTAAGGTTTCCTTTGAGATAAAGGAAAATGTTGTAGGAATGCCTCATTTAGTAAATTATTTGAAAACAAACTCTTTCAATAATGAGTCCCTATTAAAAGAAGAAATGAGGCCCTGGCTGGGTAGCGTAGTTGGCTAGAGCATTGTCCTGATATGCCAAGGTTGTGGGTTTGATCCCTGGTCAGGGCACATAAAGAATCATGAACAAATAATTGGAACAACAAAAAGTAAAATACGAAGAAAAAGCCCTGTCTGGTGTGGCTCAGTTGGTCGGGTGATACATCACAAAGCAAAGAGTCGCTGGTTCAGTTCCCAGTCAGGGCGCATGCCTGGGTTGCGGGTTCAGTCCCTGGTTGGGCACACAACTGATTGATGTTTCTCTCCCTCTCTTTCTCCCTCCCTTCCCATGTCTCTAATAAATAAATATTTTTTTTAAAAAAAAAACAATGAAAATACTTTTGAAAGTAACAAAGATTTGAAGATAAAGATTTGCATGAAGACTGCCTTCTGTTTCTCAATCTTCTCTTTCACCCCTTTTTTCGTTCTCTGATGCCAATCCCTCCCTGTCCACTTCGGTTCTCCTTGAAGCTCTATGTCGCTTTCTTCTCTCGTAAAATGACTCATGTAGCGTTAGCTAATCCACGAAAACTGTAGCGTAACGGAGTTTCAGGGTATCACCCTAAGCAACGAGAGCAAAGAAAGTTGTGTTTTTCCATGTATTGGATTACAGTTTTTGCCTTTTATAAGGAAAATTACAGATACAAACAAACACCTGGCTATAGATATATAAAAATTTATGGATAAATTGATATACATTATATGTATTTTAATTTATATGTTTACTATACATGTATCTTAATTTATATATTTTTTCAATTTATATAAATATATATTTTTTTAAATCATGAAGCCATTCCTTCCCTCATGGCTTCTTGGTGGTATGCTGAAGAGCCAAGCTAGCCCAAGCTACCTCTCATACCTGTTGGAGCTCCGTGACACATCCAAATGTCTTTTTTATCCTGACATCTCCTTCCCTGAGTGCCAGTGTGCCTGCTCTCACCCCTTTCTATGTCACTGGCTTCAGGGCATCTCCCCCCTCCCTAAGATTCACATTTGATTTCGTTTCTGATACTATTTTAGTATTACTAAATACTAAATTTAGTGCAGTGACAAAATATCATTTTCATCACTTAAGAACTGACTCATACAAATATAAAAATGAACATGTGCCAAATTTATTTAACTCACTGATTAATAAAGACACCTGTAGAACATAAAGATGTTTCAAAAAGACACTTGGAGGAACTACTTATAGGCACCTCGAAAAACTAGAAGGAATATTGCAATAACATTGCTAGCTTGACACAAAACTGGTTAATGTCCTACAAGGCAATAAACCTAATGTCCTACAATCAACCATTGTGTATCTGTTTTACCAGAGAGAAATCACTTGCATCTCAACTAAACAGAAACTACATGCAAATATGTAACTCCACGGTGTATGGGCACCAATCAATAATCAATTTTAAAGTTAATAATAATACGTTCAGTCATTGGGGGATGAACCTGAAATATGCTATTAAAAGATAATGTAGCCCTTCTCTAGACTTTATTTAAAGGTTTTGGATAAATTTTTTCAGGTAGAAATGCAAGTCCTACTGCTCTATTATTTCAGTCCAGTTTATAAAGTCTCTGACAATATTTAAGAGTGGTTATTAGAACATGTGTTTGTCATTAGCTGAAGTACCAGTGCACCACATGTACCTTTTTAACAGAGAAGCAGTAGGAAACACATTCAGCTGAAAAGATGCTAAAGGACATGTCTGCCATGCCCGGCAGTGAGAATCATCAGACGGGAGCCCTCAGGGAAGACCATTAAGACGGAAAATCTGAAAAATCAGGAACCATGCGCGATATGGATCATGACAAGTTAGAGGTTGGGAAGCTGATTTAAAAATTGGGATCAAGGAGCATGGAGCGTTGGGGAGCCAGAAAGCAAAGCTTGAGGCTATAATAAATCAAATGTCATTAGCCAAGATCTTAATGAGCCAACAGGCCTCAAAGGTCAGGACAGATGAGGCAGTCAGATAGGCTAAATCAAGGGCACAACCTAAGAAATGTGAGAGCTATGACCTTAGACTGCACTTGACACCCTTCATCTACCCACACTAGAAGGATTGCTTAACACTAGAGCAGAGGGCTTCATCCCAGGAGCAAGGGTTGCCCAGCTATGGTGGTGCTTCTGCCTGCTCCATTGTTTCAAAACTAGAGATAAATTTTGACAGCAGAAAAAGAAAAGAAAAATGAAAGATAGAAAAATAATATCCCCATGTTTCTAGGGTCCTAATCAAGTGGTCTATTACTCTTTCAAATTAAATTGCCTATAAAAGAAAAAAAAAAACTAAAATGAGGCTAATGCCTCTAGAAACCAGAAACTGTTTCTTGACTTCTGAATTATTCCTGAGTTTCTGTTTGATCCCACTGACTTATCTCCCTGATGTTAGGGAAAGTATAACTCCTGTTTTTGCATAAATAAAAATCTTAAACCTCTTGTACATCGATGAGCAGAGGCGATTTGAAGAGGAATCTGTGAAATTAACCAGTGTAGGAAGTTAACATGGGGATCAGATATCTTTTAAAGTGACTGCCCAGAACATGACCATTTTCCTTTAAGAGTTATGTCCCCCTCAGTACACAAAACAGTAGGCCCTAGCTGCCATGTTGATAGCATCCATTCTACATTCCTACCCCTTTGGCATCCCTTTGAACCAGGGGTGGTACCTAACATGGGTTGAGCCAATTAGTGTTTCTCTCTCAAGATGTTGAAATTGGAATACAAGGATGCTAGTCATTCTGTTAGTTGCTCAAACTGAGGGTATGCAAATGAAGGCAGTATCGGAGAGCTAATCTCTTTCCACATTGCTGTCTAATATGATAGGGACTAGCCGCTGGTGCCATTTAAGTTTAAGTTTAAATTAAGTAAAATTAAAAATTCAGTTCTTAATTACCCCAGCCATATTTCAAGTGGTCAACAGCCACCTAAGGGCTAGTGACTACCATATTGAATAGTCCAGATGTAGGATATTTTTATCACTAAAGATTTTTGGACAGCCCTGATTTAACACATGTTCAGAAAAGCAGAGAACACTGTGTGTAGAGACAGGGGAAGAAAGCAGATGTGACAGAAGTAGAACCAAGAGACAGAGACAAGTTAGGAGGTGAGCTGCCTGTTTGCTAGGCCTTTGTGCCAGTCTTAAGACAACTTGCTCTTGCCCTTAAACTCCCTGATACGTGTATGTATCCCTATAATAAATTTTCCCTTCCCACCTAAGCCACTTTGTTTAGAATGCTTTACTTACAACTCAAAGATGTTTAAGACGGTCTGAATCATTCTAACCTCCCCCATTTTCCTTCTCAACACACCAAATTACTTGGCTAGTTACTGCTATTTTTCCCTTAATTTTTATTTTTATCTACAATATGAGGTTTTTTGTTTGTTTGTTTGTTTGTTTACATTTAGCTGCAGTGAAAATTCCAAAAATTTACTCAGTATAGGATTTTAATTTTTAATTTTAAACCTTAAATAATAGATCCAGGATAATTCATTCATGCGACCTGTGGGTAAAGCTTGGCTGGGGTAGAGGTGTTAGGTGTGGAGTTAATTGGAGGGTGACTTGTTTATTTCCTCTACCTTGTTTATCTAGAAAAGTACTAGATAAAGTGGCTCCCGGGTGGAGAGGAAAAACTGCGAGAAGTACCGTAAGCTTATGACGGACAAATTATCTCAGGAGAAAAGCTCAGGGAATTCAATTTGTGTAACTTAGGAGCTGCCTATTTTACTGTATTGTATTTTATTTCTGCTTAGTGTCTTTTGTTAAGACGATTTGGGAGAGAAATAGCAGCCTTGTATCTGCTGACATAACTTGACTACACACAGGCTTGCAAAGCAAGAGCCATCTTGACCTGGAGCAGGCAGAATACCTTTGATCTTCACCAGCCACAGTAGCTGCCTGAGATTATCTTAAATGCTAACCAGAGAGAGTGTGTGCCTGGAGCTGTACTAACTCCACTGCCTGCCCTGTGCAGTGATCCCTTACGGGCGAACGGGCTGCTGTGAGAAGTGATTCAAGTCTATGGGTGGTAGGGAGAGGAATTTATACCAGAGAAAGAAACAGTTTGCCACCTGAACCTCTCTGCCTGCTGTCTAAGGCAGTGGACCACCATCTTTGGGTGGAGAGATTTGTGATCCAGAAATGTAAAGGGGGAAAAAACAAAGTTAGGAAGTGAGGGTCATAAAGAGACCCTGGGTATAAAAAAGAGGAAATATCACAGCTAGATTCTGTGAAAGAAAAAATCCAGAAAGAAAAGAACTAATAAATAAATCCAGAGAAGCAGCCCAGGAAGGACTTTACAGATATGTCTCATGTAGGCTTAAAAGTTGTTTCACGGGAGATGCTTGATGTGAATCTTCAATGCAACTTCTCTCCTATAAAATTTTAGTAACATTTGCCCTCCCAAATGACAAAGAGCTCTCTTGTTGAGGGAGATGAACTAGCCGGACACATTCATGAGAGGTGGGCCAATGACAAATCTCTCAGTCTGAGGGTATGCTGCATAATTCTCCTTCATAATCAGTGTTTAACTTTATTATTAATATACTGCCCTCATGTAAATTTTGTGAAACTATTTAATCTGATAAAAATTACATTTCAGCCAGAAAACAGTCTCAAAACCAAAGTAGGGTAAATCCAGGGAAGTGGGACTAGGAAGCTACAATGTGGCTACTACCATTCTTGTATAAAGAGAGCTATGCCATCTAAAATTGAAGGAGAAAATAACACAAACTGCATTAAATGTGACAAAACAGTTTTTCTTCAGCTTTAATTAATCACCAGTTTCATGTCTAACTCTATGCCAGATATTGCAAGGGATACACATACATGCACACAAACACAAATATACTAGTAAATATAAACATATTTCCCCTGTCATCAAGGAATTAAAATAATTTTAAAACAAAATAAAATACTGTAAAAGAATGAACAAATTAAATGATGTAACAAGGATACAACTAAATCACATTTTAAAAAGAGAGGAAAGCCCTGGCTGGTGTAGCTCAGTGAATTGAGTGCCAGCCTGCAAACAAAAGGGTCACCAGTTCAATTCCCATTCAGGGCACATGCCTGGGTTTCGGGACAGGCCCCCAGTTGGCGGCACACGAGAGGCAACCACACATTGATATTTTCCTCTCTCTAAAAATATAAATAAATAAAGAGAGAGAGAGAGAAAGTATGTGTGTTGGAATGATGAATTTCAGGAGAAACACCAAATAAACCAGCCTCTCTGAATGGAAGAGTCTGGAGGAGTTGGGGGGGGTGAGCAGTGGGAAATGAATTAGATAAGGAGATCTAAGCCACTTTATAGAAGGCCTTGAACATAAGGCAAAGAAGTTGGAGAGTCCCCTCCTCCTCTCTTATTAGTTCCTTCTAGCATGTTTTCCTACTCCCAACCTCTCTCTCTCCCCCTCTCAATCATTTCCTGGACCTTATTCCTTATACAAAAGTTAGCAAAATGTACCAGACTCTAAGCGTTATAAACAGTCATTCCAAGTTTATAGATTGAATCTTGTCAGTGCAAAGACGTGCTGGCTCAAGAAAAGCAAATTTTTCCGAAGGGGCCCCAGGGGTTCTCCAACCAAATGAACATCGTAGGGTTTCTATGGGTCATGGCCATTCCTGAACTCCTGTTATCTCTCATCTGCTCGACCCTCACTGGGATTCAGGAAGGTAACTGAAGGCATGTGAAGGAATTTTCATTACAAAATCTATTTTAGCGATATTCTATTCCTTGCATCATGCCTTTGATAAATCACAAGGCTGCTAATACTTACCTGATTCTAACTTTTACTTTTACTGGTGAACTCTGATGAGACTTTCCGGGCCTTTTGAAAGCCCATTTAGTCCAAAGGGATAATGAATTACGAACATCTTGTCTTATTTACTACTTTCCTCATTATTTTCGGTTTCATGTCTTCCATGCCTGGGATAATTATTGGATAATTTCCCCCTTCTTTCTGGTACATTTAGAGTTCAATCTCAGTGCACACCATCCCTCTTCCCTTGGAAAGAATAACAAGAATGTTCATGTCTTGTTTTAACAAGTGGATGATCTGCCCCAACTTCAGTCAGAACTTCACACTATAAAAAGGGGACCATTATGTTTAACTTTTTGCCCTGTGAGAAAAGCAGGATATGTCAAGCCTCTACTTAAGTTTTTTCTTTCATCCTTATGAGTCCCTCTCATGAGCTAATTTCTTTCATAGACTATATAAGCCCCTTAAAGAGCAGCACTGTTCGCTGACAAACACACCGGCACGCAGTTAATCATTAATTTTGCATGGTCCACATCTGCCGTCTGCTGAACTGTACATTGTTGGAGAGGCTCCCTCCCGTGTGTACAACGCTGCTGTGTGAGGGTCCGTGTGGGATCCTTATCTACCCTATTATCGGCGGTCCAGACAGAGTCTCGCTGCCTCCCTTGAACAAGTCCAAGTCACAGAGTTCACCAGGCTTAAACCTACATGAATCCAGTAGTATTTTTTTATGGCAAAACAACAGCTGCAGGAGCAGACTCAGCAACACGCCCTGGCTGAGTATGTGCAGATACTAAAAACAGGTGCACCTCACGATGAAAACTGCAGTGTTGTGTGCCGTAAAAAAAAAACAAAAAGGAGAAGAAGAAGCATGACATTCATTTCTCTATCAGATCAGCGTCTACATAGAGTATGTGTTGGAGGCACACAAAGGAATTCACAAACACGGTCCACAGAGAGACCGAGGCTTTACAAAGCAGTCAGGGTAGAACTTCAAATTGCAAGAGAGAGATTACTTTTATTTTACTGCTGGTGAGAACACTGCCTTATGAAAGTCTGAGAAGCCAGCCGTGCACATAATAAAAATTACTTTTAAAGGGCAAGCAAATTAAATTATATCATCTTTCTTCTCTTGCTTGGACTTGGTCTGGGGTTCCAGTTTTATACCACTTGGGGGAAAGTTGAAATTAGGCTTTGTGTGGGTGGAGGAGAGGCAGATTTGAATGTGATCCTGTTCAAATAATCTCTCCCAGCCTCGCTCTCGGGTGGTACATGAAGACTGGAAAGAGTGAGGCTCGGAGCCCTGGTGGAGGGGCAGCACCTCCGCAGCCACGCTGCCAGGAAGGCTCCAAAGGGAGTGCCCCATAAATGTCAATGTTGTGTGGCTATTTCAACTTGAAAGTAACTTGCACAAGTTTACTTGAAAATTAACACTGCAGTCATACAGAAGGGGGAAAGGAACGCGTGTTGTTTCCAGACATAATTGAGATTGAACTCTAACCAATTCAGAAACAAGCGTTACTTTCCGCAGCCCTGGAGAAGCCAGCTTGCCTCTGCCAGAAGGGAAGTATTGCAATCGTCAGGAACACAAAGCGCTCTGTATGCAGCTTGCAGAGAGAAGCAGCCCTGTCATCCGGGCTGGCCATTCATCTTTGTGTGTCCTTATGGCAGAGGTAGTGTGAGCAGCCGCCCGCCTAAAACATGAATGATGCTCCTGGGGTCTATGTGGTCTCTGACAACAACTGTATTGGATGCACTGCTGACCCAGAAAGGGCCCGAAGATCACTTTCAACCTGCTGTGGAGACATCAGTGATGCCGGCCCATCCCCAAGAGCTCTGAGCATTTACCCTCCTTATACAGAGCTTGCCTTCTCCCTGGGATTCACAGTGAGGTCAGCCGTGGTCCATTGAGGAAACGAGACAACTTCCAGGGACTTTATTTAGCCCCACCAGAAACCCTGACATGTGCAAGCTCCTTGGAGGCTCGCCACGCTTAGAAACAGCCTTGATTTGGAGACTGAGAATTCTCAAGTTATGTAAAGGCTGAGTAAAAATAACAATTCTGCTGCTACATTTTATTATAGAAGTTTCACATTTAGTCTCCTGCAACTAAACTCCTGTGGATGTGAGGGTGATAGTATTGCTGATTCACACTGGCTTAGGACCCTCGTGGGTTTCTGTCTTCAGTGGAGATCTGGGGTGAAATCAGAAATAATGAATGAAGTTTATAGAAATATGTTTCCTAGGCGTAATGGCAACATTTTGGAACTACGACATTCTGAATGGCATCGTTTTTTTTGCTTATTTGTTTGAAGGAAAAGGGTAAAAGTGTCAAGCAAGGAATTAAGGGTTTTAGTTATTTTAATATCATGATGTATCCCCTTCCCCAATTTCATTGGCAAGAGAAAGAACTGAAATTTTACCACTAAATTAATTGTCAAAAAAAAACAATTGATCCAAATTAAAATGTTCTGAACGTATGAGGTAAGATGCTTACATATTGATCACACATTTGCAAACATTTACAAACTTAGACAGAAGTGGCAGCTGCTGAAACACGTCCATGGCGAGGCTGGGAGAACGAGGCATTAAACCTTCCTGGGTTTTTGGCTGGGCAGCGGTGCTGTCAGAAGCAGTCAACTTTCAGAAGGCTGAGAGAACAAAGGCATCATAACAAAGAGTGTGGACTTTTCCAGCCGACCAACGTGCTTTCAAACCCTACTCTCCACTGGCAACCGAGTGCACGTTGTCTGAACTCTCTAGATCTTATTTCCTGCATTTTAAAACTACCTGTGTGTGTGTGTTGTGCTGATTAAATGAAACAGTGGATACCTGAAAGGTATTATCTGTTCTTGGGTATAAGCAAGAAGTTTCAATCCAGGAGTGTGAAGCAAAGATGAGTATATCTAGGCTCCAAAAAAGTGAACAACACTCAGGAGTTATCAGAAACTATAAAAGCACCCAGACAGCTAGAGATCAAGTGTGGACTTAGTGACCAAGGCTCACAACCATTCAAAACTGCGGAGAACAAGAAAAAGCATCCAATCTGAGGCCGGAATGTCACAGCAAACAAACCTTGCATCAGCTCCATCTCAACAGGGCAGCAAGTGGTTTGAAGTGAGGACTGAATTGGGCTTCTGTAACCAGCAAGACAAAACGCAGTTAAAGAGCAAAACGCAGATAAAGAGCAAAGAAGAGGAATATTCTAAAGATATTTACCAGCTGCCGCACCCTCTCTAGGTCATGTCATCCAATCTCATGACTTTGTATGAGTTTGCTATGGCTGCTGTAACAAATTACCACAAACGTACTAATTTAAATCAACAACATTTTATCATCAAGCAGTTTTGGAGGTCAGAAGACTCACTGGGGTATAAAATCATGGAGCCAGTGGGACATTTCTTCTAGAGACTCCAGGGGAAAATCTGTCTTTGCCTCTCCGATCTCTAGAGGCTGCCTGCATTCCTTTGCTCCTGGTCCATTTCTCTGCCTCCAAAGCCAGCAATTTAGCAGCTTGAAGTCCTTTTCCCCCTCTATTTTTCTTCTCTCTCCGACTCTGGCCTTTCTGCCATCCTCTTACAAGGACCCTTGTGATTACGATGGACTCACAGAGGTAATCCAGGATAGTCTGCTAATCTTAAATACTTTAATTTCATCACATCGGCAAAAACTTGTTAACCAGAGCCTAACCTGCTGGGGTATTATCGGAGCCCAGTGAAGCTGGGGGACAGGAAATACCCAACTTCAGCCTACTCTATCCAGTCTGTCACCTAAGGGGGGAAGGAAAAAGTCAGAAACACCTGTGAAGTTCACAGTCCAGAGGCACAGGCTAATTAAAAACACTGAGACCTAAGGAAAAAAAATCAAAAAGAAATGCTCGAGATTAAAAATAAAACCACTGTAAAAGAAATGAAGAGTGTTTTGATGGGCTTACTGGAGGTTGGATATGGCTGAAGAAGAAATCTCTGAGTTAGAGGCTATATCAATAGAACCCTCAAAACTAAAAAATCAAGGATAACAATGACTAAAAAAAAAAAACAGACTGTATGAGGACAAAGGGATAACTACAAAAGCAGAAACATACATGTAAAGGGAATACCAAAGGGCAAGAAAGAAGGAAAGGAACAGGAGGAATATTTGGAACAATAATGACTGAGAATTTTCACAAATTCGTGTCGACACAAAACCACAGATCCAATGAGCTCAGAGAGAAACAAGCAGACTAAATGCCAAAAAACAAAAATAAAACAAACAAAAACACCATACACATTACATCTAGGCATCTATAGCTTTCAAAATTCAGAAAATCAAAGATAAAATAATTCCTCAAAGAAGCCATTTGAAAAAAGAACAATGCCTTAGTCACAGAGGAACAAAGACAAAAATTATATCTGACTTAGCCCCAGAACCATGCAAGCAAGAAGAAAATGGAGTAAACTAAAGTGTTGGGGGAGGGGAACCACACCAATCTGCATCCTGTACTCTGTGAAGTTACCATTCAAAGGTGAAGGAGAAATAAGGCCTTCTCAGACAAAAAATT
>VMDR010012874.1:0-25849 GCA_007922815.1 Macrotus californicus | reverse complement strand
GTAAAAGTCCCCTTTTAAGTAATTGCTAAATTTTTCTAGATTTACAGAGTAAGAGATGTAAGTAGACTTTTTAAAAGTTAGCTTACTTTTATTTTAAAAACTAGGTCTTACAATAATATAATTTTGATATGTTGAATTTTAATTTTTTAGACCTTAAATTAGCGATATATGGTCTTTTATAACTATACTCAAAAGTCACCTTCAAAGATGCAAAAAATACCCAAAGGACAAACAAACAAACCCAACAAAAGCAAAACAAACAACTCCTGGTGACAAGGTGAAGGTGAAGCCCTCCCTGGCGGAACTGGTACACGCGTGCTGCACAGGTGAAAGGAAGCGTCCTGGAAGGCAGAGCTCTGGGGCTCTCCTCTGCACCACTCCCTTCAGCCCTCCGTCACTCTCCCACTGTGTCACCCCACTGCGAGGGAGGTAGAAGTGATATACTGTATCATTTTCTGCAAGGAGCTTTAAGAGTCACTGCATGATTCTCTAGTACCTGGCACAGAACAATATTTTGGCTCAGTGACATCAGTGGTCGAAACAGCACAAGTTCTAAATCCATTTTGCCGTAAGTCACTTGTCTCTCTTCCCCTCTGGCAGCATTTTGTATATACATAGTGTATATATTATGGATTCATTGTATTTTTCCCTATATTATACTAGATTGTACATCTCGGGCGGCAAGTATTCTTAATGATCTCTGTGTCCTCAACCTCACTTAATACAATACCTTACCAGAAAATAATCAACAGGTATTTACTGACAGAATACATTTAAGCATTTTAAATTCAAGTAGGAATATCAAGTACATAGTTGGAGAGGTACGACGGAAGTCAGGGTAGGAGAGCATCCTCAGGGCAGTGATGGCTGAAACCACGAGAAGGGATGAGATCTTCAAGGAGAAATGGTAGAGGCAGAAGAATAAAGAGCTAAGGGATGAATCTTGGAGTGTTTATTCATTCAACAAACATTTTTAACATTCCTATTGTGCCAAACATTAATGAAGGTAATTCAGAGAGTAATGGATAAGACAATATGATCCCATCTTCACAAAACTTGGAGTAGGGGAAGCAGGTCACATGCACCTATAATAAGCATGACATTATTATGAGAGAGGAAATAAATACCAGATGATACAGTGGTACAGAGCAAGGGACAAGTGGTAGTCGTGGGCGGTACCCATATACATCCTGGTTCTCCTTCTGGCACATGGTAGGGCTGTACTTCTTTGCCCTCTCTCAAGTTAAAGATGATTATGGGGCTTGCTCTGCTTAATGAAATGTGAGTGGAAATGCATCGTTTTTTTTGGAAGGAGGTTTAAGGGTCACTGCCTGATTCACCATGCTCCCTTTATCCTGCTTGGCTATCACGGAACCACATGTGAGACGGGGCCTCTGCTATGATGGACTTGAACCATGAGCAAGAAATAAACTGTCGGGTTAAGCTACTGAAAGTTTGGGGTTGCTCATTATTGTAGCACAACTTAGCTTGTTCTGACTGATATGATGATTATGGAGTCAGCGCTGTGCTCCTAAATTTAGGAAATGACATTTAAGTTGAGACCTGAAGGATGGACAACTAGTGGAAAACAGGGAGGAAAGTGTGCTAAGCAGAGCACACTGAGTCTGGGAAGGTACGGTGCAGAGGAAGTCAGGAGCAGTGCAGGAACTGACGTACAGATGACACCTGAAGTGAAGGGGCGTCAGCGCTGGTGTGATGTGCACGCGGAGGGGTGGGTGTGAGACGAAGCAGAAGAGAAATGGGAGGGACGATGGAAAAGTTCAAAGCAGTTCCCCTGTGGCTCTCTGTTGTTTTCTGAAGACTGAACCAATACAGCAGCCAATGGGGTGTCTTATAAACTCAGGTGATTTCCAGAAGTCATTGAAAATAGTGCTTTGTTCTTTAGAGTATTTTTCAGAATTTTACTAAAGGATCTGATGCAAGAACATAATTCTGTCAAGCTGTAATATCGTGGATGAGAGCCGCGGGGGCCCAGGACGATACATGTCTACGTTTTCCCCAAATCAGCCCTTCTCCCTTCTCAGACACAATGTAGAGTTTGCATGGCAACAGGGACCTTACTAAGAACATCACTGTAGCCTCACCAACTTATCTCAAATGCTGCGATTCAGGAGGCATTACAAAGCACTTCACAGTTGACTGCACGGCTATAACGCATTCGAAAAAAATAGCTACAGCAGTCATCCAATGTAAAGGAGTTCTTTTTACAGATAGCTCTTAATGTACTAATTAGTAGCACAGGGACAGGAGCACTCACAGGCAACTCTTAACAACATGCAACCCATGACAAAGGCAGTGCAATTCCAGTTGTAACCTGGCCAGTTTCAGGTGACCTTGGGGTAGCAACTCGCTCTACTTTAAATGCACACGGCCCCCGCACTTCTCACACACTGCTTTCCCTATCTAGTCGATAGTGCAATACAGGGCCATGCAGACTTCCCCTGGACTCCTGTTTTCTGCCTAATCTCAGCCGCTTCCATTTGCACTTCCTGGCCCAGGCCTCAGCAGAGTGTTCACTGAGAAGATACTCAGATTCGACCGGCAAGTAGATGGGGTTAGCTGCCAGACTAAAATATACATGAGACACTTACATATTACGCCAGGAGGTTCCACCACAACTTTGGGTAGATAAATCCAAAAAGAAGTACTAGAAGAGAAGATGCAAAAGGTAAAATTGCACAAACTGCCCTGGCTAGAATACTACACACAGCAGGAGTGCCACTCTTCACAGCAGTAACCGCACACAGCAGACAGGCAGTGCCTGCTCCAGGTCAGATGATGCCAACACATCAGTTACCTAGGTGGGCAGGACTGAGGCTAATGGTTGTATCTTACGGACTTTTTAACAAAATTAATTTAAATTCTGATCCTCTTATTTACTAAGAGGAAAGTATCATGCTCAAGCCTTTTCTGGTCGGAGAGGTTATCACTGGGGGATCGTACAAGTTATCGTGCAAACCAGGGCACTTGGAAGGGGAGCGCTGTCAGTAATCACACTGGAACAACAGGTGACAACCAGGACTGCTCAAAGCAAACTGCGCTGTATGATCACCCTAGTTTTACTGGGGAGTTTCCTGTAGAGCAGGTAAAATGATCAGTGTGTGGATATAAATATGTACACATGTTTAAATAGATAGTCTGAAAGTTGGGTGAGAAGTCCGAAAGAGAAACTAAAGAAGAAAATGGGAAGAACTGAAGAAAACGTGTGAAAAGCAGTGGCATCAGTAAACATGGACACAATGAGGACTATTCTAGCAGATGAACGACATCTCTAGAAAACAATCCCACGGTCTCCCAGCTGTGGATACAACGAGACTGACATGACACTCTCTGGTACCCCCTCTCTTGTGTGCAAAGGTAGGCAGTGGTCACAGGAGACAATCCAGAAGGTGGAGAGCCTGGGTTGGAGGCAAGAGCAGGCTGGATGCACTCTAAGTACTGAGGAAAAGGAGGTGCGGGCCTCCTGACACACAGGGGTGGGGGGCAGGTCTGAACGTAGTCCTGAAGGACACGGCAAGCTCTCAAGGCACACAGCTCACTCCTGGAATCTTCCGACAAGCTGGGAGCCACCTGTGTGCAAGGGGAGGAGCAGCAGCTGCAGACTCCGAAGTCTTCATGAATACAAATGGGAACACGCCAGCGTTAGCTCCATGTTAACCCTAGCCTTTCAGAATTACAAACCACAGCCAAGCGTGTTCCAAGTAGATTCTGTCCTCCGTTTTCTATGACCCCTTTAGTGCTCTAAGGTAAGCGAAGCCAACTTCTCTGCTTCTTTTGGGGCTGAAAGAGTTCATCTCAATTCTAAAGCGGCTGGCGTGAAGTACCCAGTTAGTGCGAATCTGATGATTTAGAAAATCCCTAACGCGGTAAATCTGCCAACAATTAGTTGAGAGCATTCGCTAATCATATTTGGTAGCACATAAAAACGTAAATGAGCAAATTCAAATCAGTGCTATCAGCAATAATCTCTAGTTTCTAAAAATAACCTGGGAGTAGACCAAGCCCACATTAGTCTTCTAATGAGACTGCCTCAGGAAGTGGACCCGACTTCTGGCAAAGCACTGAAGATTCCTGGGATGACCTTAAAATCCTGTATTTGTTCTCCCTGCTTTTCAGGAAAAATTCTGACATTTTCACATAACAGGAGCCACAGAGTGAGGTATTCTTAATACCATAAAAAGTCACAAGGTCTGAAAGTTCTACTAAAGATCTGTACCATCTTCCTTTTTGTGTCAAACAGACACAAACGCCAAAGGACAAAGGGGCATTAAACAAAACAACAGGCCCCGGCCCCAAGCCATGCAGGGGCCCGAAGTCACTTCCAGGGTGTCCTCTCCTCTCAGTTATAATACCTGCACAGACCTCGACAAATGAGCAACATGACATTTTAGGATGTTAACCAAAAACATCCAAATTCTGTTGCTTAGTAACTGCTGTCAAAAGGTCCAGCTTCCAGCTCTCCCCTCCGTGCGGACTAACCCATGGAAAGGGGAGGGTTAGGCACACGACTCTGCTCGGTGCAGACCGCAGTCTGCAGTAGGATTTACAGGAGGGGACACTCAAAGAAGATTACTTCTTTCTCGCAGAGCTAGCAGAAAGGAAAATTCCCTCCATCAGTTTTCACCCCTTTAAAAGCAAGACTGTATTATGTCATTCATGGGTATGGTTTTATAAACCACTAACATTTTTACCTAATTTTATTCAAATAATTTAGTCACATCCAATTGTTTTATTTCTTCTCAGTACTAATTGTGTACTCGAAAAGCATCGAGATTAAGTAATTAGATAAAATAAAATTCTATTGCTTTGCTCTTTTGTTCATTTAATGCCACTAATAGAACTAGTACAACAGATTTTTTAAAAGTACAGATGTAAAAATAGAGGAATTAAAATATTAAGATAAAATGACGTTGGGAAAACAAACACAAATAGGGAAAGAAGACCTGTGAATACTTCAAGCATCGGAATGGAGCATATCGCCCCAACCCCCAACGACCCCCCAATGTGAGGGTAACACTGCACACAGCCGTGGCAGTGCTGAGATGTTGCTCTGTGGAGAAAGAGCTTATTAATCAAGTTAAGGGTAAGTATAAGGCAAATTTTAAATTAATTGAGAATAAACTACTTTCATATTTTTTAATTCCAATCATATGTGAACAAAAATCAATTGCTTCATTACAGTGAAAATGGATATTGATTTTCACTGTATATAATGAATATCAGTGAAAGACATTCATTAAAGCAAGTCTAAATGTCCCTCTCTGACAAAAACTCTTATCTTTTACTTTAAGTAATAAAATGGTATATAAAGATATTCTATGAATTAGCTATTCAGACCATCCCTCTAACAAAAATTAATGTTATAATATTTCTGAGTTTCACAAACTACTGCCACTGCAAAACATTTTGAAAAATCTTTAAAAATTGAGCATGTAATCATGAAAATGTAGCTGAAGAAATAATGAAATGCCAATCTTTTACCTATGAAATTAGCAAAAAAGTATTCTCATAACATCAAGTGTGCTCGAGAGTGTAAGGAAACTGACTCTCAGACGATGCGGCCGCCAGTGTAAATCAGCTCAGCTTTCCGAAAAGAAGCAGGTTCCTACAAATCATCACTACTTTGACATATGAGTTTTGACAGCAACAGTATAAAAATCTTTACATTATTCATATTTTTACCTTAGCAGTACCGATTCTGAGAATTTATCCTAGGAAATGGCCAACAGTGCATGTGCGATAACGATGACCACTATACTTTATTAAGCACGTATTATATCCCAAGGCACTGTGTGACACTCTACGTAAATCACCATTTCACGTACTTCTCGTAACTCTATGAGGCAGCTATTATTACTATTACATTAATTTTCTAGATGAGAAAACAGAGGCTTATGGTCAAGAGCTGGTAAGTGTGGTGGAGCTGGGATTCAAACTCGGATCTATTTGAAACCTAAGCCCAAGTTCTCAGCCAATAAAATGTGCTGTGCTAAGAAAAATCTAGTATGAAAATGGGGCAGTAATTTCCATAGTTTGGTAGTTCTACAGCATAATTATTTATAATTGTGAAAAAAACCTGGAAACAACCTAAATGTTCAATAAAAAGGGAATGTTTCAATGGATATTACATGGCTATTAACTTAGCATAATACTGAGGTAAATTTTAATGACACTGAGAAAAGTTTGTAACATATTAAGCGAAAAAAGCAGGTTTAAAACAACATGGCCAGCGCGATCCCTGACACATAATGTGTGTGTGTCTGAGTAGAGAAGACTGGAGGGCAAACACGGACTCATTCTGATGTTCTCTTACGTCCTTTTCTACATGTTGTACTTATTCCTGCAATCAGAAAAAATGACATTTGGGGATGGAGTGGGGGGAAGCACTTACAAAGAAAGAACTGTCCTCTCCAGGATAATAAAAGAATTATAAATTATTTGTGCTCTGAAAAAAACATGAAAACATCTTCTTCCCATCAGCACACTACAAATGGATGGAAGTCAACAGTGGCAGGTGGGGGGGGGGGGTTGTAGACCAGAACTACTAACAAATGGCATTTATATCACATTTTCAAAAGCAACCTGGAAGACAGCACCTTCAGGCTGGTTTGAGCCCTCCAGCTTTTGTTAGCCTATCGTTAGGCAACAATGTAAAAATTATTTGCAGGAAAAGATTCTGCAATATTTCTAATATAGTTCTAAGATACCTATGCTTCATTCTCTCTCTGTTCTGTACTTTAGTTTCAGGGAATAATATTATTTTCCCCAAGGAAACCCAAAAAGTTGAATATGTATTTATTCTACTGCTGAAGCAGAAATAATTTCTGTACCTTGAAAAATGCACAGATGACCCAGACAGTGAGTCATGAGTTGAGACAATTTTGAATAGGCTTGTATTATTTATGTATGTAAATAAGACACTTATTTTCATATGCCTTAGCCTTCTACTCGTTTAAAACTCTGCCTTGAAAGGCTTCAACAATTTAAAGATTAAATCATAAGTTATTATGCCATTAATTTAACCATTTAAGCCTCTAAAATCAGCATATTACCTTTCCCCCTCAAGTCAATTTGCAAGAGATTAAAATAATAAAAATGATAATATCTCACACTTACAAAGCAGCTTTGATCTGCAGGAGCCTAAAGTACTTTTTAAAAACTTTTATAGAAAAACTAGGACCATCCACCCACATCTCGGAGTGCATCTGAGGCAGACGCTGGCAGCTGGTGAAAAGCAATGGAGTAACTTACCATCTGCACAGAAGATGACTACTTTGGACAAGTATAAGGAAAAGATGGAGTTAGAGATGTGCCAATAGAATTAGCTGTTTAATTAAAAGATAAATTCAATGACCACAGATTCCAAGGGCATTGAATTTACAATTCTAAAATTATGTAAATTTTCACCAGAGGAAGGGCTTAACGGTTTGCTTTAGAGGAAGAGAAAAAAAACAACAACAAAAAACAAAGAAAACTAACCCTTGCCTACATCAGGGAAATTACTGGTCTTCTTTATTCTACCCAGAATCACGAGTAGACACTGCTGGTTTCACCTCGGACACAGAATAAACTATGATAAAGTTCTTTTTGTGCCTAGAAACATTTCCTTCTCTTTCATATTCAGTTCCAAAGATCCTTGTATGGAATATTTGTCTTCCCATTTCAGTGTGCAGAACTGGACCCCTGCTCCAAGCTCTGCCTCCTCTATCCATTCCAAGCCCCCTACAGAAATAATTTTCTGCCACCTGCACAAACAAGAGACTAACTTTTCAAACATATTGTTTTGGAGCCTGCTTCCTCTTAAATGTTGTTTTTTTCTTCAATCTCTTCTCTAAAGAAAAACTGAAGTGACTCCATCCTAGAGGGCCCCTGGGCACTGTGACGGAGCACCTGAGCTGTCTTTACTAAGTGACACTGCAATTCTGAAGATTACTTTCCTTGATTCTGATTTTTCCACATCTCTTTAACATAGAGTCAGTTCTTATCTATAAAAGATCAAGCATGAAAAAAACGATTTAGCTCTGGCTGGTGTAGCTCAGTGGATTGAGCATGGGCTGTGAACCAAAGGGTCGCTGGTTCGATTCCTAGTCAGGACACATGCCTGGGTTGCAGGCCAGGTGCCCAGTGGGGGCATGTGAGAGGCAACCACACACTGATGTTTCTCTCCCTTTCTTTCTACCTCCCTTCCTCTCTAAATAAATAAAAATCTTTATTAAAAAAAGAATGGAATTTGTACATTTATAAAAAAAATGATTTAAGTAAAGAACTACTTCAACTAGATACAAAATAAAATTTCTTCACTGTTTGGGAATATATAAAATCAGAACATCAGTGGAAACACTGGCTACCAAGTGAGAATGGAATGGCCATTAAGAATTTTCATCATTGCTTTTCTGCTTTTAAAGAGCAGCCACGCGCTACCCCAGATGCCTTACATGGCACTTGCTTGAACACATGAGGCAGACCAGATGGTGCTGAGTCCTGCCAGCTCTAGGAGTCTATTCTGCATTGTTCTAACTCACTGATGGCTCAAAGCAGCCATGCTGAAAAGGTGACAAATGGCATGTGGAGAAAGGAAGAAGGATGAGGGACTGCATTAAGTCGCCAAGCAGGCTGATTATTATCTATATACCACGTTCTTTTTGTAGGGGTTTTTGGAAGTATCTTTGCAATGATATACTTCTATGTACAGTCAACTGAACTGACCTCAAACGGTTTGACTATGTACATTGATGAAAGAACTTAAGAACAAACCCTAAATAAATGTGGTCCACTCTACTCAAGCATTCTCAAGGAAGATCTGTCTTTCAAACAATACGAACTTAAGAAATAAAAATTAATCATAATACGTATAAAACCAAACATAATGTGGAAGATAAAAGTACTCTAATAAAAAGTCATTACAAAGTTAAACATGTCTACAATAGCTGTTTCTGCCTAAATGCCGCTGAGAACGTAGCCCCGCGTGGGAACAATGCAGTTGCTATGGCACACACACACACACACACACACACACACACACACAGATGTATTTGTACACGCATTCGTACACCTGAGAGATGTGACATGAAAATGAAAGTGAAAATCTTGATACCTTCTTCATGGCCTGACACTTGGCTGTCTCAGAAAAGCCAATCATCTTATCAGGAGAACAGATCTTGATGAAGGGGAAGCTGGACTCCTCTGCAATCTTCGCAGCTAGGGCAGTCTTCCCACTGTGAGGAGGGCCTGCACAGAGATGTGGGCAAGTCAGGGGGAAAAGCCAAGCTAAGCAAAGGGGAATAAAACAAGTTTAAACTTTTATCCACAAGGTACTGAGGTCTCAACTAGTTGCTCATTAACATTTCCTGACACAAATTCAGGACAGACATGTTTTCTCTTATTTATTAGCAACTAAACTTAATGAACTGATTAGCATTTCTCAAAAGTATGATGAAATACACTCCTCCTTTCTCACATAGGCTTCATCTTTCACACTTCTGGCTAAATATATAAAATACAAAGATTTTGCTTCTTTAAAAAAAAAGAGTGCATTCAAATGCGTATCAGTATCTATATTTAGTTCTACCAAATTGTTGGTCTAACAAAATCAATCTAATCTTAGGAGATGATCGTGGGGGCAGGGAAAAACTGCCTCATTAGAAGCAAATGTGACTTAAAAAGCTAGAATCCTAAAGACTCGGACCTCCTCATAAAGGTAACCGAATTTACACACTTGCCCGTGTTCACATATCTCCCCACCTTCTGTGCACTGGAAGATGCGTCCCTTTTCCACCAACCAACCGACTCTTCTCCCCTTCTTTTCAGGAGCCTGGCATTACTAGTACCCCCTCTCCTGGATGTTCCATCTCTTCCTCTTCACACCCCTCAACACTACTCTTTCTCCTCCCTTCAAAAGGGAACTCCCTAAATGCCTGCTCCATCCATTCTCAACCAAGCCCCATGGCTTCCATTCCCTTAGAGCAGGGGTGTCACACCTATTTTCACTGGGAGCCACATCAGCCTCACGGCTGCCTTCAAAGGGCCGAAATAATTTTAGGACTGTATAAATGGAACTACTCCTTAACCGTTAAGGAGTTGAAATTACATTTGGCCTTTTGAAGGCAACTGCGAGGCTGTTGTGGCACCTGGTGATAATGAGTTTGACGTCTCTGCCTTCCAGGAACAGGCTCCCATCAGGGTCACCAATGGCCTCCAGGTCCCCAAATCCAACAGACACTTTATCTGTTGGCATCTTAAGAATATTTGGCACAATTGATAACTCTGTTCTTTCCTTAAATATTTTTCTTTGCTTCTGTGATACCATATTCTCTCCCCCGGCTAACCTCTTTTGTGAACTCCTCCCTCAATGCTTAGTCCTTAAATGTCGATGCACCTCAGAGATCAGCTCTAGGCCCCCTTTTATTCCTATTCTATCCCCTTCTGTAAGTGATTTCATCCACTCGTGTGGATTCAACAATCCACGTACTGACAGCTCATGAATGTATACTGCAACCAGACCTCTCTCTGGAGCACCAGACCTACATATCCAGCGGGCCACTCGACATTTCCAATTCAGTTGTCCTACGGGAACCTCCAACTCAACATGTCCGAAACTGAGCTCGTGATCTCTCCTCCTGAATCTGCCTCTCCACTAGCTCTCCTAACCCAAGTAAACAGGCCGTGTGCACTGGGAATCTGAGGGTCGTGTCTGCGCCTCTCCCATCTTCCATCTGGTTACTTCGTATTTCTAGGCTCTGCAGCTTCCCTATCTACAAAACAAGGATAACAGCAGCTTCTGTCCTCAGAACTCAAGTGGGGTTTAAATGTGATAATATGTGTGAAATGCCAGCAGAGTGACTGGCAAATTGTAAGAGTTCAGAGAATGATAGCTTAATTATGATTAACAATGAATAATAATTATAATAATATAAAGTATCTTTTATTCTACCCCCTAAATATTTCTCAAAATGGTCTACTTACCTCCATCTCCACAACCAGTGTTACTTCAAACTACAATCAGCTCTCATGAAGACTAATATGAAGATTCTAACCAGTGGCCTCTCCTGTATCTTCTTTTGCCCCTCCAATACATTCTCTATCACAAGCAGTTGTGATGCTTTGAAAATACAAATCTGATCATGTCACTTCATTACCTAAAACCCAACAAAGGGCTTCCCATTGCCCCTCAGAAAGAGCTTAAATCTTTAACATGGTCTACAAGGCTTTGCATAAACTGGCTCCTCTGTCTCCCTCTCTGCTTCAATCTCCTTCCTGCCCAGGGCTTTTTCACATGCTGGTCTCTCTAAGCAGAACACCTTCCCTGGTTCCTTTGCCTGGCCAGCTTCTCCTCATCCTTCAGGTCTTGCTTCACGTGTGTCTCTCAGTGAACCCACCCCCGGGCCTCTGGGAAGGGTCAGATCCCCTTGTCCAGTGGACTCACTGAACTTTTCTGTTGTCCTAATCATAACCATAAATAAACAACTGGCAAAGAGAATGTCCTTTCCTTTTTGTCTGCTTGGGAAAATCCTCACTGATCCTTCAAAGTCTAAATTAAACACCACCTCTAAATACCACGTAAATTAAACTACCTTGACTACCGATGGGCAAAATGACTTGCATTCACACACATCTTTACACACATACACTGCAGTTTGGAATTTGTTCACATGTCTTTTCCGTGACCAAACTGAACTCCGTGAACGCCGCTGTCCGCTAAGGCTGCTGCTCTGAGACTGAGCGTGTGCACTTTGTCTCTCAGCAGCAGCTTTAAGATACAAATCAACTAATTAAGTACTCTGAATATTTATTCAATTGAATTGAATACCAGGAGTACTGCACAGCCGATTAAGTAACACAGAAATTTACATACAATCCTATAAGAAAAGTAGTTGCTATCATTCATCAGTAATATTCTATCCCCAATAGAACTTTAACTGGTACACAATATTGGTAAGTATATACTGGCTTACTATTTTCAGATGATGAACAGATTTAGAAATACAAATAATTCATTTTTCTGGAATGTGCCAAATAGCTTTGTAGAAGCACTGCTTTTGTTTGTTTGTTTTACTTTTAATGGCATCTCATCATTTCTTCTCACCTTCTAAAAGGACGCTGACCAATGGCGTGCGGTCGCTGTTTTTGGTCTGCTGGACCAGCAGCTCCCCATCTTCCAGAACGCGGGTAACTGGGTCGCCCCATTTGATGATACCATTCATAATGTAACTTGCATAATCCTCTTGATTTGTGCCAAATGCCTATGGGAGAAAAGAACAGTTTAAAGCATTTTGAGCAATATATTAAAACTTAAAATATTTAAAGGTATAAAAGATAAGTAATAATTCCTACACACTAAAAGTGTTGGGCAATATCCCATATTAATGTAAAAAGCCTGAAAAACCAAACCAAACCAAACCCGCTGTTTTATAATTTTGCATTTAGCTTTTTACCCAATTGGGAGAGGGGAAGCTGCTTTGTGTGATTTAATGGAATAAAACAATAGATTCTAGGCTCAGATTCTACCAGAGCCCAAACTGTCGTAATCCATGAGAAAGGGTACATTCTAATGTGCTTATTTCTGTAAGGAGTACATGGGTTGTTGCCTTCTGTTAAGAACAAAAAAAGAAAAAACGATTGTGGACTTAGAAATCAGAAACAGCTGGCGAGGCAGACAAAGACACTATCCTAACTGTCTCTGTAGGTGTCAAGGATTAAAATGGGAATGTAAAATGGTAATAAGGAGAGCCTGTTCACATCAGCTTGGTGGTAGGGGATATAAGTTAAATGGAACCAAGATAAGTATATGTGTGTAAGTGTAAGATTTCAAGGGAAGTAGAAACGAGCAGTTGTAATGAAAGAATGAAGGGTTAGGGAAAGAAAATAAAAGCAATTACTATAGCCCTGGGGGTTGTGGCTCAATGGATTGAGCATCGGCTTATGAACCAAAGGGTCTCCGGTTTGACTCCCAGTCACGGCACATGCCTGGGTTGCAGGCCAGGTCCCCAGCAGGGGGCGCACAAGAGGCAACCACACATTGATGTTTTTCTCACCTCTACCTCTCTTGCTTTCTCCCTTCCACTCTCTCTAAAAATACATAAATAAAATCTTAAAAAAAAAAAGCAATGACTATATGTAATAATTATTTTTTACTTTACTGAGAGAGAGGAGGGGAGGGAGAAAGAGGGAGAGAAACATCGATGTGAGAGAGAAACATCAATCGGTTGCCTCGTCTGTGCCCAGACCCGGGACCGAAACAGCGACCTAGGCACACACCTTGACCGAGAATCAGGCTGATGACCTTTCACTTTGTGGGACGATGCCCAACCAAACCCGTCAGGGCTGTATGTAAAAATTTTAAGTGTGCTCACTTGAAGTTGGCGTTTAAATCACATCCCTCTTCATTTTCAACTCCTAATCTCAAACTGGAACTCCCACCAAATCAGCTGCCAAAAGTAGTTAACTTTAGTAATTATTTACTCAATTGCATTGAATTTTCATAAGGTTGACAGGAAAAGAAATGAGTAGGAAAACATCACTCAGTGTAACATAAAGGCTACATGTCTTGAGAATTTCAAATTTTAAAGCTATTACATCCTTCAAACAGTTCATTTTTCTCCCTGGCCAGGTGAATCAGTTACTTGGAGTGCTGTTTCATGCACCAAAAGGCTGCAGTTCAATTCCTGGTCAGGACAGACACCTAGGTAGGGGGTGTGATCCCTGGTCAGGGCGTATATGGGAAGCAACCGATCTATGTTCCTCCATCACACTGATGTTTCTCTCTCTTCCTCCCTCCCCCTCTTTCTCTCTCAAATCAATACACATATTTTTAAAAAGTTAATATTTCACCGCCTGATGTATGGGCTAATTTTAATGCTTCTTTAGAACTTGTACCTCGTAGAAAATCATTCTTTGTAATACTGTCTCTAAACAATATACAATGATCTCATTACCCTATTACTTTGCTACCAAATCATTTCTCCGACCTCTCTTTGGTCCCTGCATACACACTAGTCCTTTGATTGCTGAGTACAAAGGAAAGTCCTCATTCTCTGGCCTGGATCTGTAAAGAGTTATAAAGGAAGAGCCTAACAAACACCACTGCAGGAAATGCGCAGACAGGCTGACTTTCGTCTTCAACTATTCCAAGTGCACACTCCCAGCAGCAGCCTTCAGATTCCTGAACCAGGAAACGGGGACCCTCCCAGGCCACACAGCATGTGTGGGTTCTCCTTATTTAACCTGTCACTTCAGTTTTCGTTTTACCCCCCAGACCTTTGGAATAAATAAAACATACTACTTACTTAACTTTGTTGTCTTAGTTTCCCCTTCCTTGTAGCCAAATTATTTGTCATTAAAAAAAAAATCCTGGAATAGATCAGTTAGGCTGGGCTCTAATATTTTTGGTAAGTATTACAAATGACAACAGCAAAAGATTGACCATTTCCCTTGCTCAGTACCTTTTAAAAGTAGTTTTATAGTTAACATTCATGATAGTAATAAAATAAGTAGACAGGGCTAAAACAAACTGATCTTTGTCTTTAAAGGGGATACTTGCAACAAATAATTATTGTGAAGAATATCTAAAAGATTAAATAAAAATAAAGAATAAACAATATAGCAGAAAAATGGGCAAACACATGAACACCATTTCATGAAAGACACTCATATGCCCAGTGAGCACATGAAGAAGGGCTCGCCTTCATGAGTAATCCATGAAATGCAAATCGAGACCAGAATGGGATCTCCCTTTACGTGCAGCCGAACGGCAAAAACAGTCTAACCACACCAAGTGTTGGAGAGGGGTGCAGAGTGACAGGGCCTCTTCTCCATTGCTGGAGGAAGTGCTTACTGACTCAACCACAGGGAAAAGTTTGAAATTCTTCAGTTTGAAGACGGACATTCATATATCCAGCAAACCAGCAATTTTACTGCTAAACATGTATCTAAGAGAAACTCAGTCAAGAATGCTTACAACGGCACTTGCTCGTAATATGAAGAAATGGTAACGTCCCAAATGTCCGCTTACAGGAGACATTGTGGCAGCCTCACAGTGGAATGCTATCCAGCAATGAAAATAAGTGATGTATAGTCACAGAAAACCACATGGATGATTCTTGCTAATAAAATATGTAATAAAATGGCAAGCCCCCCATTTAAAATATGTAATAAAGTGCATGCACTGTGCTTTACTTTACACACCGTGATCGCAGACCAATGACGACAGTGTGTCACGAACTGGAGACTAAGATTAATCCAATCCTCGGCTTCTAAGGTCCATTTAGAGAAGAAAACCAAATATACACACCTTCTAAGGGGCCTATCTGTACTTTGTCTTTGTGCCAATATAGGACACTAAACAATGGTCACTCAAGGAAGAGTAACCAAACATTAGTGGTTATTTTGCAGAAAAATGGGTTAATGACCTTATATTGTATTCTAAAGCTCCAACTGTGACTGTTGAGTTTTGAGTGCATTTAAAAAAAATGATACCTTTTTTTAAAAAGGGCACTTAGAGCGGTTAAGAGACCTTAGAAACTATAGCAGTTAAAGGACCTAAAGGTATTAAGCAAGAAAAAGGCATGCCTTGGAGGAGGTTGGAGAGAGGTAGAGAGAGAGAAGAATATGAGTTAATTTTAAATATGATACATCATTTTTATATGATATATAACTAACATATGGAGGACGGATGAATTAGGAAGAATTTTGGTTTCAGTAGCTTCAGATTGTAAAAGAATCAATGAGAAAACTAATTCTAGTTCAATATAAAGTAAGAACTAATAAGCAGAAAGCCTCAAAATGGGGTGGTCTGTGTATCTGAGGGTGAACTCTGCCAAGGGATACTGCAGTATGTATTGGTTAATCCCAGCCATCAGAGTTACTGTTCAAATGTTTCTTATACTAGACCCTTCTAATACTGAGATTTTCTGAATTTAAAAAGTACATATGCTATAACCTTCCATAATACTGGGTAAAATGGCAGTTATTTTTCTCCTGAATTATTATTATTTTTTTGTCTTATGCATCACTCAACATTCATACTCACTGGTTTGATATCATTCTCCAAAGAAGCAAGGAAGTCTCCCCTTGTCACCTGCAGGCTCTCTGCTTTTTCCATGTCTACTTCGACTTTAGTGCTGGCCTATAGAAATAAAAACAAAATTTAAGGACTTCTAAGATTTAACATTTTTTGGCCTAAGAATGTAACACCTGAAGATTTTTAAAAGCATATTTTCACATCTCTCTCAATTCACAAACCCATATCCCTTTGCCTGAACAATTCCACTTCTAGGAATTTATCCCACAAATATATTCACAAATGTGTGCCAAGTTATATTACCAGGGCATCTACTACAGTGATTTCTAACAGCAGAAGCCTAGAAGCAAATCAAATGTCCCCCAAGCGGGTGCCAGTTAAGTCACTGTGACACGTCTATACCGAAGAAGCCACTTCTTTGTGAACGGGGCAGGAGGGGGACACACACACACAGAGTCTCTGAGAGTAGTGGCTGTCATCCTTGCGTCAGAATGGCCTCTAGAGTCGTTAGAGATGCACAGATACCCAGCCCCACCCTCTTCGAGGTTCTGAGTTAGGAGGGTCCAGGCATTTATATTTTTATCAAGTGCCTGACGCTCAGCCAGGTCTGTAAACATTATTCTAGGAGACCAAGGCCCTACAACTTTCATTTGTGCTCATACTTTGTGCTTGAGAGTCTATGTGCCAACTCCAAACATTCTGCTTCCTGCACCTGGAGCTGACACTTAGAACAGGCATCTGGAGAAGCGTCCAGGCCTTTATCAGCACTTGGAGCTGCCTGGGCCTGATGAGTGACTGAGATACCAACGCATTTTCTAATGCGACTGGGCTCTCTCCCAATAGCACCGGGCAAGCCAGTCTAGTATTTAAAATGGTACTATGGTTATACAAAAATTATCTTTAAAAAATATCAGATTATAAAACAAAAGTATGTTAAGCAACATCAACTTTCCATTGATTATTATAAAATATGAGTCATGTCCCTTTAGGAACAGACTGCTGAGACAAATAAAATGACAGACTTTTTTTTAAAAGTCAGTTTTACAGGATAAAAAGAACTGTCAGGAAACTGAATCAGGATGGCAAACAGAACACATTTATTTATCTCCCTTCCGGCCCCAAATCCCAGGAAATGACAGAAAGTCAGAGAGGAAGGTTAAAAAACATCGAAGATAAATCCAGAATTTTTAAGACCGAGCTAAGAGGAGTCTGAGAGGGAGAGGAGAGAAAAAAACGACAGAGGAAAAACAAAGGCGGAAGAAAAAAAATTTCCCAGAGCGGAAGAAATGTGTCCTTTTCAGTTGACAGGGTTCAGTGAGCGCTGGTCAGGGCGAAGGAGAAGAAACCCACGTCTGTCTAGACAGCGCTGTGGAGCACCAGGGCCCCAGAGAAGAGAAAGTCCGAGAGACAGGAACAGGTTACCTGGGAAAGAACGTGGCGACACTAGAAACTAGAAGACAGAATGACCACATTTTCCAAATACGTGTTATGTGGCTCTCTACCCTAACAGTGCTTTGTACACAGGAAGATACAGGCAAGCCTTTTTATAACAGCACTATGCACTGTTCTAGGCACTAGAGCAGCAAGTTTCAACTGTTTTCATCTCATGACACTCATAAACTAATTACTAAAATTCTGCAGCACACCAAAAAATAATGTTTTTGGCTGGTCTGACAGAAATAATGGGTGCAATTTTGATTCATTCCCACCAGATGGCTATGGCTGTGTTGGCTGTTGTCACTGTTTAATTTGACAGTCTAAGGGAAAAGAGGTCACTGCCCCTGACTAAATAGTCAGCTATTGCATGTCTTACACATTCTTGCTGATTAAGACTTTTTGACACATCTAAAAGAATTCTAGCCCTGGCTGGTGTGGCTCAATGGACTGAATGCCTGCAAACCAAGAGGTCGCCAGTTCTATCCCCAGTCAGGGCACAGGCCTGGGTTGCAGGTCAGGTCTCTAGTTGGGGGTGAATGAGAGGCAACTGATCCATGTATCTGTTGCACACTGATGTTTCTCTCCCTCTCTTTCTCCCTTCGTTCCCTTCTCTCTGAAAGTAAATAAATTAAATCTTAAAAAAAAGAAAAGAAAAGAAAGAATTCTACAAGGTGTAAACTTTAAGGTAAAAATGAAGAAGCAAGTCTGACATTAAAGTCCCAACGAAGCTACCAGACCCATTTTAAACGCCCTCTCCCTATATAGCCCTAGGTTTTTACCATGATGTTTAGTATTTTTGATTTCCTCTTATAGTGAAACTGAAATGACATAAACATATAGCAATACGAAGGGAAAATCTTGTCCATCTTTCAACATTTGCCACAAAATATGATAGATTTCAGGACTGAAACTGGTGTGCAAATTGTCTTTTTACTACTAAGAAAGGACTCACCCAATGAATTAAAAGTGAATTAAGATGGACGGGGTAGAGTTATTTTAGAACAAGTTGTCTTTACGTACTCCAAGAATTTTAGGTTACTTAATTATAGACAATCAATAGTACTATGACTGTAAATTATGCCTGACCATTAAGTTTTCTAAGGCTTTCTCCTAGCTATTTTTTTCACTATTTTATCAAATTAGTAAAACCTTATTTTTAAAAATTCTGCAATTCTTGAGTTTTTACTCACTTAGAAAACCTTTTCTCATTTGTCTGAATTAGTGCGATTTTCCCCTGCATTTAATTTATAACAGCTAATCAATACAGAAGGGGCAACATCTTTCAGCTTATACCTGCAGAAACTAATAAACTTGTATTTCAACACTAGCAAATATCAAGTGGTCACCCTTAAATTTCATAACCTTTTAAATCTGACCTTTGAAAGTTCTTATCATTCCTGTTAAATTAAGGGTAGAATGACCTCAATCAATCAAAATTCTACAGAAAATAAATAATTGTATTAAAGTTCTGCAGACAAAAATCAGAGCTTTGATTCAGTGGTAACGTGTTTGTGCGTGCGCGTGTATGTCCTCGACTTAGTTCCTTACGACAGATTAGAGCAGAAGAAATTTAGGTCATGGATCTTCTCTACCTGAAGCAGAAATTCCTTTCAAGATAAAAACAACCAAATGTCACATGAATTTTAGTTGATCACGTACAAGGGTTCAACTCTAAGTGACGTGACCATCAGGTGTTTATGATCGGATTTACCGCTTGTTTTGGGACACTGGCCAGAACAGTTTAACAGAGAGGACCTGTTTAGTTCAGTCCACCTGATTTTGTTTAAATGTAAATCTTTTGAAAAGGAAGCAAAAAACACTAATAATGGCTTTTTATAATGCAGAGAAAGAACGTCATAACAAAGAGTTGAATGCTGTGTATAAGTTCCACAGCAACTTTAAATCACAAGTTTCAAATTTCTTATTCATCCATCACTACTAGTAAAGCTATGAGCATCTCCAGCAGTGGGAGCACTAAAACTGTGTGCTTTTTGTTAGCTGAGGAGGAGCCTTACTGGGGAAACAGTGCTTGAAGAACTTCTGGCAACAAAGATTTTTTAAAATGCAGAAAAAGAAAGAAATGTTAGTATTAATCCTTTTTGGGGGTGGAGTTAGTGCCTTACATATCCTTCCCTTCTTTGAAGTGCCGACAGGTCCCTCATATTAGATATTACAGATACTGTAAAAAAAAAAATTAAAAGCTCTTTGGCACAAAAAGGTGATGATCACAAGTCAATATGCATCTCCTGATGTTTAAAGATAATTTGACCACATGGAAAAAGTGAGGGAAATAATGTCCACTATTTGCACTACTTCTTACTTGCAAATCTGAACAATAATATATTCTGTATACTGGTAACTAACATATTAGTTTTACATTTAGAAAAATGATAACTGCAAATAGTCAACAAAACCCAGAAACTCAGATATTAAAAAGGACATGGTATCCTCTCAAATCCTCCAATGGTAACAAAAATGTAAAGAACAACTTAGAGGGGTGTCCAATCTTTTAGCGTCTCTGGGCCACAATGGAAGAAGAAGAGCTGTCTTGGGCCACACATTAAGTACACTGCGACACATAATCACAAAAGTCTCATAATGTTTTAGGTAAATTTACAATTTTGTGTTGGGTTGCATTCACAGCCACACTGAGCCGCACGTGGCCTGTGGGCTGCAGGTTGGACAGCCCTGATTAAGGCACTTCCACATACAGTGTTTGCTTTCATTTCCACACAAGTCCGGAAAGAGGCACTGACTGCCCTTTGACACAGCAGAAACAAAAAGGGGAAGAAACCACACCTCAGGACCATGGAATATGTGATCTTTCCACCATATCCCATCACTTCATGTGTACAACTAACACATGCTTAAAGAAAGCATGTTTCTTAGTGGGATGATGGCTTAGAGACGTGCTGGGATAAGATTATTGTGGTTAAAATGGCAAATAACTAAATAAGAGAAAAATCTGGAGGCTAATGCATATGAAAAATCTGATAACTAATAATCTAGTTATTGTGGACTTTGTCAAGAAGCACTGATTTGGTCTGAGGTAAAGGATCAGTAAGGTGGGGAACAATTTTCACATCATTTACACAATTTTTCTTAAAGTCACCATCACTTCTTACCAAGACATTTCTTATGGCAAGGAGAGAAAAGAAAAAGAAAGAAAGGAACAATTCACTTTATAAAGGACCCAGTATATTTCCCCACTACCCAGACCTTTGGCATTAAAAAACACACAGTGGTACGAGCACCCTCCTCCTGGGCCTCCAGTGTTTTAAAAGAGGTTTTTCTTAGCTGTCTAAAGCGGCTTTCTCCAGTAAGGCATTCTCGAGCTAGAACAAAGTCGTTTCCAGTATGTAGGGAAATTATGACTTACAGGGTTTGATTTAGAATACACACATAAGTTTACTAACTTTAAAAATATTCACTAAATACCTACAATTTTTCAATATTTAAACCTATTTGAGACACTGTGGGAACTTCAGAGATGAATAAGATATGGTCTGAAAGTTAATGAACTTTTTCTGTAGAGAGCCAGACAGTGCAAGTTTTAGGCTTTGTGGGCCATGCTGTCTCAGCTGCAAATACTCAGCTCTGCCGCTATAGTAAGGAAGCAGCCACAGATACTGTGTAAATGAATGGGTGTGGCTGTGTTCAAAAAAACTTTATTTATAAAAACTGGTGGCTGGCCAGGTATGGCCCATGGGCCAGTTTGTCAACCCCATTTAGTTTCGAAGTGTTGCTAGAATCTACCCAAATAATGAGAATATACTCAACCTAACTGCTCAGGCTTTCATCATTTCCTGCAAGAACTGTTATAAAAGTTCCCCTCTCTTGTCTGTGTTGCCAACTCCACTCTCCTCAATACTCTGCTCGACACAGCTGCCAGAGTGATCTTCTGTTTTAACACTATGTCACTTCTATTCTTAAAACTCTTCAATGGCTTAGCACTACTCACAGAAAAAGTCCATACTTCTTAGCACAGTACAAAAGGCTCTTTGTGCTCCATCCCCTGCTTCAGTCTCTGACTTTCGTCTCCTCACAATCTCTCTCTCTACCTCCCCTCCCTCCCTTTCATGCTGAAGCGATACTGAATTACCCTAACATATCATGCTGTTTTGTGTTTCTGTTCCTCTGCATATATTGTTCCTTCTACCTAAAATGCTCTATCCCACCAAGAGACACATCCACGCAGGAATTCCTCCGTGAAGGTTCTTCTCTCCCAATGAACTGACCACATCTGACACTTTTCACTTCCTCACCTTCCAGGGACTTGCTCTGTGGAGGGTAGACTGTGAGCTGCTCAAGGGTAGGAGATTTACTTCTTTGCAGTTGTAGCATTAACCCCTGGCACAGTGTCTGGCATATAGTATGTGCCAAAAAGGTCTGTTTTGAATCAAAGGTACCATAAATGATACATTACTATTTCAGGAAGATACATCACTCTTGAAAGAGAGAATCAGAAAAGGTTTGAAGAAAGTGGTGGCATATGGACCAGGTCTTGAAAAGAGAAGTAAACAGAGGGGTAAAGACTCTCAGTGAAGAAAAAAAAGCAGAGAAGTAGAAAAATAAATTAATGCATGATGATCAGTGAGTATTTTAATGTGACTGCAATGTATGGAGGATACTTGGGAACACATCTGGAAAGGCCGGCTTAGGACCTTAGGTCTAGAGGACCTTAAAGACAAAGGCTAAGAAGTCCGCACTTTGTTCTGGAGACAAAGGTGGCTCACTGAAAGTTTCTGAAGGGCAGAATGATATGAAATAAAAAGATTCATCAAACAGAAGGTAGGCAGTGACAATGAGAGCTGAAAGATACCGCCAAGATAGAACTGCCAAAGTCTGGCAAATGACTTGATGTTGGACGCAGTAGAGCGACAGGAATCAAAAATGTCCCTGAAGTTTTAAGCCTGGGAAATTGAGATGTCAGCAAAAGAGGAGCAAAAAGAAAAATAGTTAAAAAAAAAGTCGCTTGGCTGATGTGGCTCAGTGGGCTGTGCGCCGGCCTGCGTACTGAAAGGTCACTGGTTTGATTCCCAGTCAGGGCACATGTCTTGGTTGCAGGCCAGGTCCCCATTTGGGGGCACGCGAGAGGCAACTGATTCATCTACGTATCTCTCACACATTGATGTTTCTCTCCCTCTCTTTCCCCTCCCCTTTCTCTCCCTCTCTCTCTAAAAATAAATAAATAAATAAATCTAAAAAAAAAAAAAGACAGCAAATTTGTTTTTGGAACAGTAAATGAAACCTGATAAATAAAACATCCAGGTAGAGTTATTTAGTAAAAATTGAAAGTAGGTAACATACTTGCAAGAGATAAGACATGAATCTGGGAGCCATCTATCTTACAGGTGATAACTAAAACCTGAAGAGGAGAAGGGATGCTAAAGGATCAAACGTACTTGTTCAAACTTTATTGAAATAAAAGTATGCTCATGTTTCTACCAGAGTCTCAACATATTATTGTACCAATTGGCAAACCTGTCCATTTCCCTGACCCTGAATTCCCTGAGGGGAGAGGCCATGCTTTATTATCTTCATGTCTCCAGCTTAATTCCTCAGAAATAGCAGTTATGCAGTCTATTTACTGAATGAAGCAGCCCCTGTAATTCTAGAATGTAGAAAAAATGCAACTTCCTACGATATGCTACAATTCAACACAGCACAAAGATTTAAAAAGTTCTTCAAAGTCTGCCTCTTCCCAAGTATCAGATGGAGGCAAACCTCAGGCAGATGGGTCAGTGGTTACTGCATGGCAGCTGCGACCATGACTTTTCCTGTTGCTCTGAAGATTTAGCAGTTGGGAGTCAATTCCCATTCCTTTCACCATGAATCTTTTCTATCAACAGAGCATCACCCTAGCCCTCGGAGCGCTTGAAAGGAAAGAGGAAGAACACCGGTACGGTATGTGCAGGGCTGCAGGCTCCCACTCTGTTGGTTGACCGGACTGACCTTTATGTGTCTGTTCATGGCAGTGGACTGTGCCGCCCGCACCAGGCCCTCCAGCTCAGCACCGCTGAAGTTCTTGGTCTCTACGGCCAGTTCTTTAATGTCTACGTCAGCAGAGAGTAACTGATGCCCTCTCATCCTCGCTGTGTGGATGTGAAGGATCTGTAGTCGACCTTTCTCATCTGGTAAGCCTGATAAAATTGAAAATAAAGTAGAGATTATTTTATTCCTAATCTTTTCTTAGAGCTATTCAAGCATGAGAAACATCCGCTTCTCATGATATACAACTTTTCGAACAAACATTACGCTATTGAGTTATGTGACTTTGCTTCTGCTAATGAACTCTAAATACACCCTCTACTCCCAGACCATCAGCGACAGGTCTTCTTACCTATTTCCATTTTCACTTCCAGTCTTCCAGGTCGGAGGAGGGCCTCATCTATCAGATCCGGCCTGTTGGTCATTCCTGAGCACAAGCGTTAAAACAACATACAAATGATCACAGCTCAAAAATAAGATAATATGTCTCTTTAAGTAGACGTAAGAATAGTAATTTATCTTAGAAGCTATGAAGACAGTTTATAAAAGTCAAATAGAAAACCAATTCATTCTCAAACAAAAGTATCATTTGTTCTTGATCTGCTCTAATGAAAATACCTGGAGACTTTGCTTTAACATTTCACTACTGTACAAGTCAATGGAATATAAATACAATGAAAACTTCAAATATTGAAAAAGGAACAGTAAAGTTCAGAGAGAGTAAATAACCTGTCAAAGTGGGAGGGAGGCCATGTGAACTCGATCTGTCTGACCCTAAAGTCCCTTCCCTTTTTGTAGACCAATGGTTTTCAACCTTCATAAACAGCAGACTCCCCCCCGCTCCCCCCCACCACCGAATGTCATCTTAAGAAGAACCTCAGCACCCTAAACAGTTAAAAGATGAAGTTATAACATGATGCATGACCTGAAACTCACTCCCTGGTCCTCACAGACCCTGGAGCCCCTGTGAGGACCCCTGGAGGCCTACAGGACCCAATCTGAAAACCACCGCATCACACTGTACTCTGTGGTCCAGCTATATGCCTAAACCCATGAGTCACTACAACCCATCTTTCATTTGTCCCATTAAGGCCACACATTAAAATAGTCAAATTCTTCTATATCACTTGATCCTAATGTGGAAACACTGGCAAAGTAGTATAATTACAACCTACACAGATCTTAATTCTGAACCTATATATCTGATGCTTTTGAAATCATAGGACATTCTTTTTTCCCAGCAAACATACCGATGACTAAGATGTTGTTCAGCTGCTCCACCCCATCAATTTTGGATAGCAGTTGGTTGACGACAGTGTCATGGACCCCTGTGCTACCGGCCATGCTCCCTCTCTGCTTGCAGATGGCATCGATTTCATCAAAGATGATGATGTGCAAACCACTGTTAGCACCGAGCTAGTTAAGGGAAGGAATTACATCAAAGGTCACATGATTCAAATACTTTGAATATATTATTAAACAAACTAATCAAAAAAGCAAAGCAAAGCTTCCTGTAAATGGACTTTACTCCATGTTGACTAATAAATATAGCAAGTCTAGCCACGGTTCCTGCCCTCTCAAAGGTGTTGGAACTGCATTCTCGGAATTCTGCAAACTGCAAACGCATCCCAGAACCTCTTATTCAATAGCCATAAAACAAAAAAAATATTATAAATGATGAAAGTGAACAGTCCAACATATAACTAACTGTTCCTTTACACCCATTTCTTATGTCACTATTTGAAAGAATTCTTATACTTATCAGATGCTATTCTTAAGTCAGTGAATGGCAACTCCCTCCCATCTTCCCTGACTTTTAGTGAGGGGACTGTCCCAGAAACAGTAGGTTTAATGTTCATTTGTTTGTCAGATTACGTAGTTAACTGGTAGTTCCACCCAGAGGTCCACTAGGGACTGGGGAGATGGGGACAGGGACTGAGCATGATTCATATTCAGTTGTATCACATGAAAACAGGTTATTTTTTCCTAACAGTCAAGTGAGAACAGAGACAGTTTATAAAAAGAACAGTCAGGGGGTGCTGTTTCTTCCGCATAGTGATTTCTGTTTTCATTTATTAAATATAGAGTCATTGTTAAAATAAATTAGTTAATATATTTAAAAACTCTAGTAGATGCAAATACTTTCAAATGCCAATGATTGATTAGGTCAAGTTAAATGGACCCTCTAACCATTTATATTTAAGTAATTAAGTCTATTATTAGAAATCAAGAAAAAAAATTTTAAACAAAAACATTAGGAATTAACAGGTGAAAATAAACATAACCTAAATAAATATGACAACATATAGATAATAAAAGAGTCTAATGAGATTAAGGATTAGATATGGTTGGTATTCATTAAACCGCTGGCAAGGATATAATCTT